>CAHIKZ030005157.1:367500-395000 GCA_903632075.3 Acanthosepion pharaonis | reverse complement strand
AATCAATGTAGTCTATTAAATCAAAATGAATGGATTAGTTTCAAAATGTCGCCATAGAAGTAGATTTAAACTTCTATAATATTTTTATCATTATTTTTTAATTATCTAACCCTTCTAATGTTAAACATATTACTATAGTTATTTCTATATTATGCTTTCTCCATATCAATCCTATCCTATCCACTACTTTATGAACCTCCTTTTCTTAGATTACTTAATTATTTATCCTTCTATTTATTTTGAATTTTTTTAAAAGCGTTTATATATATATATATATATATATATATATATATATATATATATATATATATATATATATTACTGGGTATGGTTTGCATTCTTAATAATTTAATATCTTTCACATTTTAAATGGATAATATTTTTATCGTTAAATTATTTTTATTTTATTCATTAACAATAATTTTTTTAAGTATATTCTTTCTTAATATAAACTATCTAAATATGATTTATTGTTAATCTTATATCTTATTTGTAAGCATATTTTGTATTTTTTAGTGGGAACAAATTTTTTATATAATTAATAATTAAAAATTTCGTTTTATAAAACTCGATCTTCCTTCAGTTTCCTTCATCTTTCTTATAACACCAATTTGTGGTCTTAAGGTTAATATCTGGGTTGAATTTGTGGAGCTTCTTTCCTTTAAAGACAGATAACTTCCGTCCACCCCTTACCACTACTCAGGCAGTCTGTCCTGCCGAGGCTTCGATATGAACAGGCTCTGTATCAATTTTTCAACTGCTGTCTTTGTTAAATATTAAATTTTAAATTTCTAGATCCGACACTGAATATAGTCCACAGTCTGGGTTAAATAAGACTGACGTGCTCGGCGTCAGCTGAAATAGACTATACTCATGAAGGAATTTTTTGATTTCTCTGTTGTGTAATATATATATATATATATATATATATATATATATATATATATATAAAAAAGTGAACATAGAAGTCAACACTTAGAGCCTTTAAGTGTTGACTTCTATGTTCACTTTTATATTTACACACTCTACCTCTGATATTGAGCACTTTATCCCATAAATATAGCAATAACTTAAGACTATATTTCTTTATATATATATATATATATATATATATATATATATATATATATATATTATAATTATTTTTTTAAAATACGATTCCTTCGCTACATAAGAGTTCTCATGTTTCAAAAGCAAGAGCCAAAAAACTTCAAAAATAATTATCAAAATTAAATTGAATTAAAGTATCAAGCTCTGTTTCATCTTCAAGCGAAATTTATAATATAGGCTGTACTTTTGTATCGAGCATTGTTTTTTTTTTATAAAAATACTAAAAAACTACGGATTATTTACCTAAAGAGTTCTATCCTATTTTTCTAAATATATTTTCACACACACACACACACATATATATATATATATATATATGTATATATATATAATACTCATAATCACTAATATAACCTTCACTGATCCAAGTAAAAAAAATAAAATTATTCATATACTATACTAAATTAAATAAAACCAAGCTAGTTATCCATAAAATTCTTCCTCGTCAACTAGCGTCTTACAAAAGGCCAACATCGTATATCAATTTAAAAATGTTAATACGTATGTCGTTTTTAGAACAACGACGTTGACGAGAAGGCTTACTTTTCACTTTAACAATCATAGTTCAATCTCAGAACAATTAAATGGACATTCACGTCCATATTCACAGTTAAGACAGATATTAGTCGAAAATTACTCAATGCTTCATCAAGATAATAATAAGCAAAAACTTAAAATTCTGGGAGAGAATTGCGGCCAACAATAAATAAAGTTAACTATGAGTATAGCAACAAAGTTCTTAAATGTTTGCAGCGGAAAAGTTTCATATAAAAATACTAAATTAAAATACCACAATTAAAAACTCACATAAGTTACCTCCCTTGCATTTTGAATTGACGGTGCTAACACATAACACATCTATATATATGCAAGCCCTGAAGATGGTCTCAGATGAGATTGAAAATAAAAATTATTGAAAAGACAATTTTGTAATTTTTCTTGATCGAAAGAAATTAATTCGTGGACTTGAAAGGATTAAAACTAAAATAGACATAATACGTCTAAATTATTTTAACCAAATATGCCTGAATACATATATATGCGTCATGAAATCACTACATGCAAAATAAATTGTACTTGCCGACATTCAACCACGCTTGCAAGACATTTAGGGAGACTAAATAGTCGATTATAGCAAGGTTAAGCGGTGATGGTTAGGGTTCAACACAGCAACGCGTATTTACCAGCTCAGTATAAAGGCTGTTATTCAACGGCAGCGAAAAGGAAAGTACTCCTAACATAAGCACTATGCAACTTTTTTTATTGAGATTCCTGTATCAGTTGTAGTTTTCGAGCGCGCATACTCAGACACACACAGACACGCGCTCATATATATATATATATATATATATATATATATATATATATATATATATATATATATATACAATATTAGTGGTAAATATACACATACATATATATTTGTATAAAGAATAGTTCCAAGAGGATAGAATCCAGGTAGAACTCAATGTCCAGGACAGAGTAAGGATATAATAAAAACTAAAAAGGCTTAAACACTCATATTCCATGGTCATAATTTATCCCATTGGAATCGTAAATACGATCCAATTCATCAGACCTACAAATTTAAAAAGAAAACAGAAAAAAACAACTCCGGGAATAAAAAATAAAATTTAGAGAGAGCGTAAGTATGAGAGAGTGGGACGAATGTTAGAGCTATAGAGAGGGGTAACAGACGAGAGAAGATGGGGGATTAAAATTTAACAGAGAGAAGTTTTAAAGAGGGGAGTCAAAGACGGTTTAAGTGAGAGAAATATGAATGTTGTAGGATGTCTAATACATACACACACAATAGACGATCTAATCTTAAAGATCAGAAGAAGAGGGAGGGAGAGGAAAAGAAAAGAAAAAGGGATGGGGGAGAGAGATGGAGCAGGGTGAATTAAAACTGAAGGGCATTTATAAAAGATCCGCTGTGTAATTAAGAAAATTTGATAAAATTGATATCGACTACAAGTTACAAATCAAATATAAACATATAAAAAATAAATATAACGATTATCCAATCAAGCAAGGACCTATATTTCTATGTTCAAAAACACATGCGTATATATATATATATATATATATATATATATATATATTATCATTTGATAATTAGTAGGGATAATTCCAAGGAGGATATTAACCCAAAGAGAGCTCAATGTGAGTAAACGGGTAAGCGATCCTTAAGAATCAACTTTATCATTTTTCATGAATATACAAATATTCATCTCTTCAGACCGAAGTGCTTTTTTAATAAATGGAGTCAATTTATCGAGACGAAAGGAAAAGGGGAGAGGAAAAAAAGAAAAAAGAAAAAAGAAAAGGAAAAACATTTCATATAAAGAGGAAGAAAAAAAAAACTAAATAATTTAAAGCAAAATCTAAGTTATAAGAGATGAATATTTGTATATTCATGAAATAAATTATAACCGAATGGATTTTAAAGCATCGTTTGTACTCATTATATATATATATATATATATATATATATATATATATATATATATATATATATATATATATATAAATTTTAAAGTTATTTTTAGTGGATACTCGTAACTGAATATGCGCTCCGTTTATTTATTAAACAGAATATTTATTTATTTTCACCTACCGGCCTAAATGTTCGATAAACCTTATTAAAAAAAATTGCGCTCTTCGGCAAGAAAGTCATAAAAATTAATCTGATTAATCAGACTGTTGTATATATATATATATATATATATATATATATATATATATATATGAAACAAAGGAAAAGCTCAATATATTCCTTTGATGTATATCATATTACTCTGTATTTTGATACATTGAGCTCTTTTCGTGCATTTATCTTTTTAATATTTTATATTAAAATGACCTATCTGGATTACCCTTAGCACTTACTTATTTCATGTTAGTGCTCAATAACAAGGTAGAAACACTAACGTGGAGAGCTATTAATAAATGTATAGTAACTAAAATCTTTGGACGCTGAATAGAAACACGACCGTCATTTCGACCGCCAACGTCTCTTCATTTGGTTAATACAGCCACGCCGTATTAACCACCTGAAGAGACCCTGTCTCTATCCAGTGTCTAAAGATTTATTTACTCATATATATATATATATATATATATATATATATATATTACTTACATATATATATAATATCTAAAATAAAATAATACATATACGCACACACACACATATATATATATATTTATATATATATATGTGTGTGTGTGTGTGTGTGTGTGTGTGCGTGTGTATTATTTTATTTTAGATATTAGAACAAAAACATGTTGAAATCGCTACACAATAGCTTTCGTGTTTCGGTACTGCGTTGTACCTCTTCAGGCGAATGGTAAGAGACTGGTGATTAAATAATTATTTTTAAAATTCTAAAGCAAAATGTAACCTCTATTCCGAAAGATAAAGGGCGGGGCAAGACAACGCAGTCAGAATTAAAAATAGAATTGTGGGTTTTGTCTTGATCGACCAAATAAATATCAAATCTACGCTAAGTTGAAAATTAAGCTCAGAGGGTAAAGGTGGGGAAGTTATTTTTTCATGACATGATAAACCGGAAATTAGACAGGCCATCATTGACAATTACGTAAAACATTTAAGCAACAAAGGTATTGTGATTGCAGACAAATATAACATGTTCAATTTTTCAAAAGACGCCGCGCGGAGGGGAAGGAGGATAATTAGACGCAAAGTTTCAAAAGAAATGTTTTAAATTTTCAGATTCAGGAAGCTTCTTAAAGGAACCTGTAGATAACATTAAAAATGTGGAACGCTTATACAAGATATAGATAATACTAACTGGATGGCAATAAATAGCAATAATAAATCTGAATAAACAAAATAAGATAATTACTTGTAGAAGATGGACTATTATTTACTTATAAATTATGGCAATAAAAAATGGAATTACATAATTTAAAAAAAAATTAACTATAGTGTAAGGTAAAAGATAAACTGTGTCGACAATTTACAGATAATTCACTTCTTTGGTTTAGCAGAGTTTTTTTTTTTTGTCGGCAAATCGGATAATTTCTAACTTTTCATGTAAGCATAAAAAATAAGGATCATTTAAAAAATTTACAAGTTCTAACTTCTTTTAGTATTTTCCATTTTACCGAATGGGGTTTTGCTAACTTCTTTTAAGTTCCAAAAATATTTAGAAAGGGACGTCATATTTTTGTGAGCATGTTGATGCCACCTAGATTTAAAAGAATTCTTGGTACTACCAATATAATTTTTTTAACTATTTTTAGCTATTTCTACTATTGAAAATCAAACAGTTAAAAATAATGAAAAAAATCTTCTGAACAGACCTTCTTTATATTCCGCGTCTAAAGATTTTATATATATATATATATATATATATATATATATATATATATATATATATATATATAAATTAAAAATAAAAACCCTGCAATATGTTTTTTGGGGTGTGTATATGCCAGAAAATACCGATACTAGAAACAGGACGAAGTCCACATCCGGGTTGCTTGAAGACAAAACAAACATGTTTCCATAATATTTAACTACCAAAGTTGTGGGCGTTATTTTAAATAATATATATATATATATATATATATATATATATATATATATATATCCGTCCTGGGTATGACAATAAACTACATCCGCGTCCATGGTAAGAAGATAAATTACGTCCAACAGAAGGCATCTGATCAGGAGTTTTGAGGAGCGTGGAACCACCTCTTAATTGCTGGTGTTCCCTGGTACACCTTGACCCGGGGTAGATACATTGTAGAAAAAAACTATTACCAGCTATACATTTTTGAAAAAATAATATTACCAGCAACACGTTTTTGAAAATAATATTACTAGCTATATATTTTTGAGGAAAAAAAAATGTTGCCAGAAATAGATTTTTTGACAAAACAAAATATTGCCGGTAAAAAAAAGTTGTCGACATTAAATAACCCATTGAGGTTGATATGCCTTAAAACAAAACCAAACAAAACAAAACGTCCCAATATATATATATATATATATATATATATATATATATATATATATATATATATATATCCTGAACTGAACATCCTTGTTTACAGGGTAAATCTTAAGTTGCGGGGGTAATATTATTATCAGAACGTCCGAATTCTAACCATGACAAAACAAAAATAAAGAAAACGTGAGTATAACTGTTAAATAAATCATTTGTATTTACAAATGTGTGTACATAAATTCCAAAGAGTTAAAAAGGAGTAAAAATGCTCCTGAGTTAAGTTAAAGTCTGGATAGTTAACTCAGAAAAAAATTGAGGCTAAAAAAACCTTCATTGAACGTCTTTGTAGTTAATGAAAATTATTCGTTTGAAGTCGCCGACTGGCAGGCCATGCCGTTGTAGTTAATTCGTTTGAAGCCACAGTCACGTTTTGACAATATTGTCTGTTTATTGGTTAGGAAATAAAGTTTGGATGTCTTTTAATTTGGTGTGTATGTTAAATACTTAAAAACAATAATAATAATCCATCATAAACAATTAAAATATCCCGCGATAGCGAAAAATATTAACGAAGTGGTGTAAACCCAAAATTTGCACCTGACAATTGCAGGTAGTATGAAACTCTGAGTTGTGCAACCAATGCAGGGCATTATGTATATTTTTAATATATTAAATAGCTCTGTTATTTAACATTGAGCACTGTTTTTCTTTTACTTTATAAGGTATATATATATATATATATATATTAGTAGTACTAGTAATAATCTTATAAGTATGTTGTTTGCTTTTTTGTTGTTGTTTTTTGGTCACTTGGTGATCATTTTTTGTTTATAGACTATAAATATTCCGTTCTTTTGTTACCTTTTTAACCAGCCTTCTCTGATGATCCACTTAGGTGAAACCTTGGTAGGTTTGTCTGGCTCTCTAGGTTTAACTATATATATATATATATATATATATATATAGAAACGCTTGCTCGTATATTTACCTATATTCATCCATTTGATTATATATATATATATATATATATAGAAACGCTTGCTCGTATATTTACCTATATTCATCCATTTGATTATATATATATATATATATATGTGTGTGTGTGTGTGTGTGTGTGTGTGTGTGTGTGTGTGTGTGTGTGTGTGTGTGCAGATATGTAGAAAAAATTGTAAAGAACCCGTTAGGTAAATAATCCGGAGTTCTTTAGTATTGTTGTTTTTATTTTTAAAAAACAGTGCTCCATACAGAAGTAGAGCTTAAATTTTAATTATTTTTTTTTAAAATTATAATTATAAATTTTCGCTTGAGGATAAAACAGGGCTTGATACTTTAACTCAATTTAATTTTAATAATTATATTGAGGTTTTCGGCTCGTTTTTGAAACATAAGAACTCTTATGTAGCGAAGGAATCATATTTTTTAAATAATTATATATATGGTATTATGTATATTTTTAGTGTATTAAATAGCTCTGTTATTTAACATTGAGCACTGTTTTTTCTTGCCCTGTAGTATATATATATATATATATATATATATATATATATATATATAGTTTTTCGTAGTACATAATTTAATAATAGATAGGAAAAAGACAATATTTATAAGGCATTTTTTATAAGCAAAAGCTAAAATAAAAACAACCGGTTTCGTCTCAGGATTTATCAAGTTTATTTATTCTGGGAATTTAAAAAAGCGTGTAAATTAATTTTTAATTAACGAATGTAATCGAATGGGGGGAAAAAATTATGAATTTCAAGAAACTAGAGTCCAATAATATTCAGACCCAGCAGGCATTCCCTCTGTTTACAAAGGGAAGGCTCACGGGATCTGATAGACTAGGATTCTAGAATCTTGAGGTGAAATGTGGAGTGGGATAGATAAAATTATAAATCGGTCACCACTAAAATTTTCCACACATTTCCTACTATTTATTAAATGTTCAGCAATATATGTATATATTTGTATACGAACGCTTGCTCGTACATTTACCTATAGTTATCCAGTTGATATTATATATATATATATATATATATATATATATATATATATATATATATATATAAAAGAAATATGTTGTAGTGGTTCCAACGAGAGAAAAGTATGTATATTAAAAAGAAGAGGGGTGCCGCAAACGTTTTTGGTTGTAATGTGGATTTATTGAGAAAAAATATTATACTTTGTTTTACATAATTTCACATTTCACGACACGTGTTTCTGGTCTGGTCTCGC
This sequence comes from Acanthosepion pharaonis, assembly GCA_903632075.3. Taxonomy (NCBI): domain Eukaryota; kingdom Metazoa; phylum Mollusca; class Cephalopoda; order Sepiida; family Sepiidae; genus Acanthosepion; species Acanthosepion pharaonis. The sequence continues at coordinate 386,676 of CAHIKZ030005157.1, read as the reverse complement.
AACCGTCTTCAGGTGAAAGTGGAGATTTTTACATATTATTAAAAATAATTAATTTTTCTTCATGTTCAATGTGGAATATTCTCGATATGAGACATTCTGTTTGTGTGTTGGCAATCCGAATTTTCTTTCTAGAAACACGTGTCGTGAAATGTGAAATTATGTAAAACAAAGTATAATATTTTTTCTCAATAAATCCACATTACAACCAAAAACGTTTGCACCCACCCTTTTTAATTTATTTATATATATATATATATATATATATATATATATATATATCAGAAAACATTAGTAACTTCGTAGACTGATACGTAGTCATTAAATGAATTTGATTTAGAATTTTCTATGTATAATATTTCATATAAGAAATGAATTGACATGGAAGAAGAAATATTTATAGGGTGAAGTTTATGCTACGGGCTTATTGGTGTAGTTACTTATTAGAGTGTGAACGGGTCGCTTACCATCAAGTAATTTTGGTCTTTTTAGGCAATTGCCAATGAGCTAAATAATGTCATATGTAAGGTTAAACTCCTGTACGGAACTAAATTCGATAAATATCGATGACTGACTGATTCGTTTTTTCGGATATCTCAATCCTTTGCAGATTATTTAAAGCCAGAAAACATTTTTAGATTGTAAGAAGGAGACAATAATGCTTTAGTGATGTATACATGTCTTAATAATTAACCCATAGCTGGGAGGAGAAGAGTGGGATTCATACTGTTCCCAAGAGTGAACGTGGATATAATGAACCTAACTGGAATTGTAACTCGGGCCTACGATGAAAAAATTTCGAGTCATTATCTATTACACCACTCGCACATCCAAACTCACAGTACCTGGTATCCCCAAGTGGTTACTCATCTAGGTACTGACCATGCTCGACATTGCTTAACTTCGGTGATCGTACGGGAACGGGTGTTTCAACGTGATGTGACCGTGAGCAACAAATATTGGTGAATATGTGAAACAGTTGTTACTTCATGTCAGAACTGATAGTGGGAATCCAAATATTGGGTTTCGTCGTAAAATTTTATTTATCAAGTCATAATACCAGTAAAAAAAATCAAAGTTTGTCATGGCCCCAGTTATAATATGAGCAGCTGGTGAACTGTTTATATAATGACTCGTGAGCAGATTAGTAATGATACTCATTAAAAATATAGTACTAGAAAAAAAACAAGACGACGCCACAAAATAAAATGTCCAAGGAAGGTGCTAAACCAGATGATAAAAGTGGTAGTGATGAATCAGATGTTAAGTTTTAAAGTTTCTTGGTTCTATTTTATCTGATCCACTCATCAGATGTTAAGTTTTAAAGCTTCTTGATTCTATTTTATCTGATTTCTTGATTCTATATTATTTTTACCTGATCCACTTATAAAATGAACATTACTCAATCACTTAGTGAACCCTTCCTGCCTGCCATCAGCATATGGCGGATGCTAACATCCAGGAGAGCAACTCTTTTCTTCTTCTTGGGCTTACGCTTGCCTATGACATCAATTAGTTATTATATTGAATTAATTGCTAGGTCTGCTGCTAGGAAAGTTGGTTTATTATTGTTGAAACTTGATTAATGTATGGAATAATAATGCAACACAAAAGGTACTTAGAACAAAATGTATTGAAACAAGAAAGTATACACAATATTTACATATAGTCTTTTGTATATTCCTGGTAAGACCGTTCCTGGAGAATGTGTTGACTGAGTCGCACTCGGGCAGAGTCTCTGGTTGAATCTCTTGATTCCTTCCTCTCTTCCCGGTACCAACCATATTTATATGGTCGGTACTCCACTATGCAAATTAGGTGGATCCCACTACAACAATTATGTCGTGCTAGATAATTTTTCTCGTCGAAATCCATCTTATACATTTATAAATCTCCTATTTGTCCGTTCGGGGAATTAGTATATGAATTGTTAAAACTATCAAATTTATTTTAACTATAGCATATTAATAATATTAATATATATTTTTACGTTTTTTCTGTTATTGCGTTTGATCTAAATAATATTGTAAAATCAGAGTAATAAGAATTATTACATTAACGTGTATGGCAAATACAAATTAAAATGTTTGTAATTAATAATAAAATTGATAATATTGTTATCATTTTGCATCAGGAAATATTTATATATAGTTGGATTGATGTGAGTTTGTGAGCCTGGGTTCCAGGCTATTTGCGATCGTCAGACAAACTTTTGTCTGATGATCACAAATAGCGCGAAACCCAGGCTCACAAACTTACATCAATTCAACTGAATATGTTATTGAGCGCTCTCCAATAAGTACCGCGCATATATGTTATATAAATAATATATATAAAAAATTGCATATATATATATATATATATATATATACACACCAACATTCACACACACACACATATATATAAATATATATTTATTTTTTTTTACCCTTGGAACTGTGGTCTAATGAGCCTGGGAAAAAGAAATTCCCTGGGAAATAAATTATAACTAATGGACCCTTAAAGTTGTCTATTTTCATTATATATATATATATATATATATATATATATATATATATATATATATATATATATATATATATATTTTTTACATCAATCATTCATATATATATATATATATATATATATATAGTGTAACGCGGATATAAGAGAGCGTGATATAAGAGAAACCAGGATATAAGAGATTTTCTCTGGTCCCAAATTAGAGCCTGTTTTAATTTATATAAATAGACCAAACCCGGATATAAGAGACTTCTTCTCCAGTCCCCACAAGTCTCTTATATCCGGGTTACATATATATATATATATATATATATATATATATATATATATATGATGATGAATATATCAACCCAATACTGTAATCAAATGCATTCTAACTATAAACAAGATGAAAAAATCACGAAAAAATCTCATAAATACTATGTCAAAATTTGATTCCTACCAAATCCAAGTTCTTGTGCCAAACACAAAACTTATTTAATAGAAATAGCAGAGCACAATAATAGGAGCAAAATAAAGAAATAAGACAACCACTGCGTAAAATTTTAAAAGCAATGACAGATTTATTTTACAATGACGAAAAAAGTATAATACAATTTTACACGAAAAATTCCTTTTGAGCGCCTATTAAGGCGGGATAACAATTTCAAGGACTACCAGCGAAAAGTGGAAAATTACAGCTAAGGAAAAAACAAGGATTTTGTAGATGACAAAATGAGAAAATAAGAAAGTTGTAAAAAACAAAGGTTCAACAACCTTTGAGAAAAAAAACGAAAAACCTACTTTCACGGTAATTTTTTTTAAGGTCCCTTTTAACTTCGCACAGTTCATGCTTGGGAAAATTTCTTCGAAATATTTTCGTTTTAGGCTATCCAGCCATAGGAGAATTTTCGCTTGAACTTTGGTCTGGTAACTGTTACCTTCTTTGATGTAGTCGACCTGCCTTCTGTCAAAAGTCTTCTGTTCATATCTACTGACCTGAGCTCTATTTATTTTACAAATTTAGGCTCAACTCTGTCCCATTATTCGGGATGTTATTAGAGCTTGAAAATTGAGAACACGTCTTTCATTGGTCAATATACAAAAAAATAAATAAATAAATTTCCATAAGCTGGAAATGATCTTTCACAAATTTTAGCGGGTTTTAACCGCTGAGCTGAAAAAGATGCACAATTTTTTACACAAACCGTCTGGTCTACATAAAAATACATTTCTCTCAAAAGAACATGTATTTTAAAAAAAAAACAACCGAGACGATTATAAGTTTAAAATAATAAAAATTAAATTTTTATAACTAATATATTCCCGCTGATCCCAATAAAAAAATAAAACTAATTATATACTATATTAAATTTAAGACAACCATTTTAATCATCTGCAATAACTCTTCCGCGCCAACTAGTGTTTTGCAAAACACCAACATTGTATATCCAATTTAAATGTCCTTTGGGAGATTTTATATGACAAAAAAGTAAGTACATATGTTAGCTTGACGACAACAACATTATCAAGATGCCAGTACAAGTTCTATTGCACAATATTTAAATAAGACACATTCCTGTCCACCTTCAAAACACAGGAAAATACTTGTTGACAACACCAATATACTACACAATGAAAATAATAAACAAAAACTTCAAATTCTCGAGACCCTTTATATCAAAAGCAATCAACACTGAACAAAATTTATTACGAGTGTAGTAGTAATGTTTTAAAATGCATTTGACCAACATTTAATGTCATTTTGCATTTTATCATCTCTGGTTAGCTTCCTTACATTGTGAACGCTTGTTTACAAAAACATCATAGCTACAACAGATAAATTTTTAAAATAATTATAACAAAGCGTGTTCACAAAAACCACAACGATCACAGTTACATTAAGTTTGTCTTCGCAATTCACCTCTCGGAGGAGATCGAAAGTAACAAAAACTACGGCGCCTTCCATGATGAATTTCAACTTAACAGTAAGAAGTTAATGAGAGAACTAGAAAGGATTATTATACAAATAAACAGACATAATATAAATATATTATTCAATAAAAATGCTTGAATATATGATAAAAATATAATTTTATGTATGTTATATTTATGGGTTAAAGAACACAATATCAGGGATGGAGCGTATGTGAATATAAAAGTGAACGTGAAGGTCAGCACCCAACGGCGACAGTTTGTTCCATGCTTGAACGCAATCGCCAGGACATGCGAACTCAATCGACATGGTCTGACTTCAGGGTTTTGTGCAGGCTGAAGGGTCCATATATAAGTAACGAAAATCTTGGTAATCCGTTTGGATAATCCCAAGGAGGGTGAAATCCTGAGAGCTCAATGTTAATTTTAAATTCATTTTTCTTTTCACCTTTGAAAGTGATGTCTGAATATCCAGAGAAAAATAAAATTCTCTGGTGAAATAAATTATAACTAATGGAGCCTTAAAGTGGTTTGTTTTTCTTTAAATTGTATATTTTATTTTAAGGTATTACACCAAAAACATGTTCAAAAACCGCTACACAATTGCAGTCGTGTTTCGATGCGAATCAACGCATCTTATCAGGCGTTAGTAAATGCTTACTAACGCCTGAGATGCATTGATTCGCATCGAAACACGACTGCAATTGTGTAGCGGTTTTTGCTGTAATATCATAAAATAAAGAATATTTCTCTATTTTTGTATTGAGCTCTCTTTTAAATTAAATGTTACAAACGTTGTAATTGTACTCTATTCGTTCTCATTTTACACACACACACACACATATATATATATATATATATATATATATGAGTGTATGTGTGTGTGTATTTCTAAAGAATTAAAGGTTTTTATATTTAATCCGACATGTTTTTTTTATTACATCAAACGTTCTTTTTAGTGTTTTAGTGGGTGCATTTAAGCAGGCATTTCGTTTATTTTAAGCAGTGGCAAAGGGCAGATATTCTTTAATAAGTTTTCTCGAGTGTGTTGGCCGGTAGACGAAATAAATGTTGTTTAAAATCAGCAGAACGTCCACTAAAATACGGATATCCACTAAAAGTAAAGTTTGAAATATATATATATATATATATATATATATATATATACCGAGAGGTACATTTTCTCAATTTTGGGGCCTCCGAGAACCCCCATCGGAATCTGTGCATTGTTGGGGCCATTTTTTTTTCTTGAGTGAGAACAAAGTTATTAGATCTTTAAATGATGTGTCAGAATTAGTTCTATTATTTGAGATCCCTCCATTCAAACGGATCCGACTGGCAGAGTTTGAGATTAAATTTTATGGACCCTTCCGATTGCACAAAACCCTAAAACTTACCTGCCTCTGATGTCATCCTCTTTTGATGAGCACGCGCGCGCGCACACACACACACACATAAATATATGCATATATTTTGGCAGCATGTTTTCATTGAGACATTTCGTTGAATAATTTAGACATGTTCTGCCTACGTATTTTCAATTGGATATCATCATCAGGGTATTTTTTATTGCAAGACAAATGTCGTAGTGTTCATTGTTCTCGACAATATAAACAATACCTTGATGATGACATTGTGTTATGTCGAAAGTATTCGGAATAAAAGAAATATGTATCAACACGGGGATTTTCTCTCGTCTTTCAATAACGACTCCAAAATGCTTATCCGTGAATATGAAAGGATCCAACTGAAAATAAGTGGACAGAACATGTCTAAATTATTCAACGAAACATGTCTCTGTATATATATATATATATATATATGTGTGTGTGTGTGCGTTTCATTAAAGACGACTGACAATATACTGCAATTAAGCTTTTTATTTAATTTTTCTTGTAATTTAGATATTGCAGATGTGTTGTTATTGTTGATGATAAGGTAAGCTGTTTTAAATTTTTTATAGTAAATAATTAAGTTAATTTTCTTTTTCTGGGCTATGTATTTCTTTATAATGTTTCTAAGAGAAAATTTATCTTGCTTAGAGTTTCGTGTATTTGGCTTTTATAGAAAATGTTAATGTGATTGTTTTTATCTGTATGTTTAGTATTGTTATTGGTTATGTTAGAAAGAGATTGTCTAATCTGGTGGTCAATGAGGTAGTTCGGAAAACCGTTATTAACTAGCGTGTTTCAAATTATTGAGTTCTTTAATGAAGTCATCCTCATTGAAGAAGTCAGTAACTCAGTAATAAGAATGAATGAATTAAAGAACTCAATAATAAGGATGAATGCTCATGCGCTTTCTTGAAGAAAGTTTTTATAACGCCTATTTTATATCTAAATAAAGGGTTCAGTTCAGAATTCCCTGTAGATTATCCAGATCGATATACACCTGAGGAAGGCCGCAACGCTGTGATAAAAATGACAAAGATGAAGACAACAGTACAAATATGAATATTGTAAATAATGATAACTGCTCCTCTCAGAAATTCAGACAATAATTATAGGTTGTCCAGCATTTACTGGATAACATAATGCTGGAAAATCTCCTCAAATATGATGAAGAAACTTGATGCAACAGAATTGTGGTTCTATGCTGAAAATACCATTTACCGAACATGTGAGCAACGACGAAGTTTTAGAGAAAATGAAAACGAAAAGGACACACACTTAGCATCAGGAAGAAAGTGTTGAAATTTCAGACATATAATGAGGAAAGAGGGCTTGGAAATTGTGATACTCACAAGACAGATTGAGGGCGAGAGGAACAGAGGAAAACAACGCATAACCTCCCTTGAGTAAATGAATGGCAGATCAAGGTTTAGGAGAGATAATAAAAAGACAAAACTTATTAAGAGCTACAAAGGAGAGGAAATTGTGGAGAGCCATGATCACCAACGTTCTGAAGGGACACGGAACATAGAAGAAGAAGAAGAATTATTATTTTCAACCATTAATGTCCACTGTTCCTAAAAATATGACCGTTGGTTTTAGGTGGGTTAATGAAATCTGACATTCAACAACCTTAATTGATTTCCCCTGAATAAATAATCTGTGAGCTGAATTGTGTCAGATACTACAAGTAAGATTCCCATCGATTTTAATTACGTGTTTGTTCTTATTCTTGAAATCAGCACCTGAAAGACAAACAATCCTAGTTAAAGGTGACTGAACAATATTAGTTCTGAATGCTTAAAAGGTAAAAAAAAAAAAGTGAACAAAGCGATTGATTTAATTAGACAAGGATAAGAAGAAATGCATTCTGGGATATTAGTAACTGTCGTAAAGAAAACTCAACTGGGTCAACGGCCAGCTAAAACGTTTAGCGACTGTTTGCGTCAAAGAAAAACAGTAATACAGACATGGACTGTCAATATGAGAAGTTGGAAAAGGTAAATAAAAGAAGGCCCAATGCAAACATTGTAGAAATGTGTTAATTTAAGACAGATAACTTTGCAAGTGACGAACGCAAAATCATCTCCTTTTTTTAAAAAATCAATTCACCCCAAGTAAGGCGATAATGCCACTAAAACGCAAGGGGTTATTGGGCGTGAAAGAGAATGAGAAAACTTTAGAAGGAACCTGAAACTCAATCATAAAGAGGAAACAAGGGATAAACTTCTATTCCCGTTAAAATTAAAGGACAAAAATTTACATAAATTAATAAAAGTATATAAATCCATTTATTCTTCATTTAAAATAATTATTATCCCCCAATGTTTATGCATTTGCTTCTAAAAAAAATATATCTTCTTTAAAAAGTTTTTTTTTTATATGTTCAAAAGAACAAGGATGAGTGTGAACCGGACGAAGGCGAACCTATCTACTCCTATTGAGGAAAATAAATAGATAAAGAGTAGCTACAGGAATTGAGAGAAATGAAAGAGGAGTCGAATTAATATTAGATAAAGACAAGTTGAATGGAATAAATTAGATAGGTATTTAAAAAAAAACTGGTCAGTAGAAACAACTGATCAGTTTTTCATTCCTCTCTCTCATCAGAGATCAATCCAGAAAATAAAGAAAAAAGTTGTTTTAATAAAATTTCTTCAAGGATTTTCGGATGAATGTCAGCATGTATATCTATTTAGCACAGAAAACATATCCTCATATCAAAAGACCGGGGGTGCATGTGAACAGGACGATAGGTGAACATATCTAGTCCCATTGAAGAAAAATATAAAAAATAGAGAGTTAACTAAAGAAATTGAGAGAAATGAAAGAGGTGTCGGATTAATCTTACTTATTATAAAACGCAGATTGTGTGTGTGAGTGTGTGTGTGTGTGTCTGTACGTTTATATATGGGATCGGATTTCCTACATTTTTCAACCGATTTCAACAAAATTCCCTTTTTTATTGGTAGGTAGTGTTTCTTATTGTCTTGCACACTTTTTTTCTTTATTTTTACATTCAGAATGCTTTAAAAATTCCATTTACAATTGCAATTGTTTATAAAATTCTATTCAATCGGTAGACTCCTAACGATTGAAAACAATGTTTTTGTTTGAGTTTGGGTTTGACCAATTCGTAAAAAAAAAAAAAAATAATTAAGACATGCGTGTCCGTCAAACTTAAACAATAATCTTTGTCAATTTTATTTTTCAGTCTTTATGATGGTCGATACTTGATCTGTCTCTTACTGTTACATCCGCAGGCAACGCCGGGCTCTACTGCTAGTATTAGATAAAGAGGAAACCTATTCTGGGATACTTGCAACTTTTGCACACAGGTGTTTTTTTGTTTGTTTGTTTTTTTTGCTACCAGACGACGCAAAAAGTCACTACAAAACGTAGGAAATTATCAACATTTTTTAATTTAAATGAAAATTTAGAAAAGTAAAAGAAAACAGTAATATAATAAAAGGCTAATAAGCATACGGATTGTGCAACACACACAAAAATGGAACCATTAGTTTCAAGAACAGCAAAGACGTTTGTAGACATGAAAATGTTCAGAAAGGTACATAAAGAAATACATAGTCTACCTTCTTCTATGTGAGGTGCCTCTTCATGACATTGACGCTTATGGCTTTTCACAACATCCTGTTCTTTGTAGCTCCTGGTAAATTTTTCTCTTTTTGTTACTTCTGCAAACAATTTACACAAGCTTGTTCTTCTGCGTGTCATCTCCCTTCACGATGCTACCAATAATGGGTTTCCACAACATCCTGTCCTTTGTAACTCTTGCTAAATTTGGTCTTTTTCTTATCTCTCCCTGCCTGTTCTGCCAACACTTTACACAAGCTCTTCGTTCTATGTGCCATGTCCCTTCAGGACGTTGGCAATCATGGCTCTCCGCAATTTCCTGTCCTTTGTAGCTCTTAATTTAGGTTTTTTATCACGTCTAAACTCTTTTCTGCCATCCATTTACTCAAGCTCACTAGGTAGGTTATGTGTTTTCTATTGTTACTCTTACTTTCAATCTGTCCTCTGAGTATCAGATTTTCCAAGCCCTCTCTTTCCTCATTGTGTACCCTAAAAATTCCAACCGTCTTTTCCTGATATTAACTATAAGTTTCCTTTTTGTTTCTATTTTCTCTAAAACTTTGTTGTTTCTTACATGTCAAGTCCATGGCATCCTTCTGTAGAACCACATTTCTGTTGCTTCAAGTCTCTTCTCCATCTGTGAAGAGATTGTCCAGCATCCACTACTATATAGACTAAATAATAAAATATTTACAAATGCAGTTCTACACGTTAAAATGCATCAAGAGCCATCTTCCAGTCACAAGCAAAATATAAAATTATGCAAATTAAACGAGCCTAAAGTAACACCTAAACTACAATACAACACTTCTGAACGACTCAATTTGTAGACGAACATATGCTGAAGATAAAAAGAGAAAGGTTTAGAAAAAGGTTGGAAACTCGAAGTAGAAAGCTTATTGTATATGATACAAGAAACCAGAGAATATTAGCAATGGCAACTTGCACATTCCATCTTCAAAAGATGGAGTTTGATTAGTTATTATTGGATGAAATACATGACCTATTAAATTGTCTACAGGTTAAAAATCAAGTATGGATTGGAATCCAATGAGATGATAAAATAAAAGAACAAATAAGAAACATATATCAATCTAACATGTTTCACTTTTATTAAAGTTTCATCAGAGATTGAGATATGAAGAATAAGAAAGAAATTCTGATATTTTTATTTTTGTGTAGTTTGATTTTCATTGGTTGAGCAGGCTTCATGTACATTTGACTTGTTAAGCAGCATTTGTGTGTATAATTTATAGAGTTCTGAAATCAAGGAGAGATGGCAGGTAAAATGAACAGTGAATTGGGATCAAATATGGATTGGATTCTGACAGGATGGTAAAATAAAGATCAAATAGAAAACATCCATCAATCTAACATGTTTCACTTTTATTAAAGCTTCATCAGAGATTGAAAGAAAAAAGGCAAAAAGACAAACACTGACGTTTTTAATTATGTCTGAGTCAGTTTTCATTGGTCAGACGTGTCACGTGAATTAAAACCGTGGATAATTCTATGTATATATCGGTTTGTGAAGATTCTTGTATGTCTAAGTGGGCATCAGATTGTAATGTGTATTCATAATTGTGTATATGTCTATTTAGTGGTGTTTTTATCTTCACCTTTGTGTCATCAACCTGCACAGCTGGAGGTTACAAGGTTCTAATTTATAGCTGGCCTCATTAGATAGATATAAGTTAGATTCTTTAACCCTTTGAGACCTTACCACCGCTTTACTGGTGGTAGAAAAAGAATGACTTAATGCACAGCCACCAGTCGAATGGTGGGTAAACACTTGTGTCATGTTTTGCTATTGGTTGTCTTCTTTGGGTAGACTGGGACACAAAGAAAGAATTCTGGTGATAAAGTGAAGGCATGCAATCATATTCTCTTCCTGATAAGTATAATGCTTATATTTTTTGTAACTATTTTTATATCTACCATAAAACATTACATGCGAATTATTTGTGAATTTTGACTCAGGAAGAAGGGTTAAAAATGTTCAGGAACACATGGCTCAAACGATTAAGAATGAATTCAAAGATGGCAATGTAATATTTTAGCCATGTGTTTATAGTTGGTAATAATTTTAAGTTTTTAATATATTTAAGAATTATGCTCTTTTTTAATTAGGGTGGCATTCATGAAATCAAAGTTATGTCCACTATCATTTTGATGCAAAACAAGAGAGCTAGATTGTTTGTCCAAACGCCAGTCTCTCTTGTGTTCATAGATGTGGGCTCTAAAAAGTCTATTTGCATCAAAGATAAAACAGCAATAGGGACCTGAAATGTCTGGAGGCTTTCTTTTTTTTTTTATCGTTTTGCCCTAAACAAGGTGACAATGTCACTAGGACACAGGGAGTTACAGAGAATGAGAAAACTTTAATGAGGAGAGGTGAGGAAAAGGACAATAAAAGAAGAGGTTCAGTGGATATAGGAGTTGGTTATACATGTGTTACTATCACCTAGTGGTCATGAGTTCAATCCTTGGATTTGGTAGTGACACACCAATTCAGCAGGATCAAACAATGACTGATATCACAGGGAAAAAATATGACAATAATCAGCAGATTTTCCATATCGGCCAATCAATGGATACCTGATGATGATCAGAGGGTACTTCATCAAAACGTCATCTCTATCAACCTAGATGAGAATAATTCGAAATACAAGAATAAAGACATCAGATGTGCAAAAAAGAGTTGCCATGACAATAGGCTGCTGACAGACTGAAATTCAGAACACTGATTGCTGTATTGACGATTACTAATCAGATATCGCTTTTGCAAATATCAGTGGGATTAATAAATTTTGCCATTATCCTAAACTTGTGTTACATTTATTGATTTATAATCGATTGCTTTTACAAGTGCTGAAAATTTATTGGTCTGAACCACTTAAAATCTGACAAAAGATCAATTTTGTTTTTAGTGTTTTTTTAAAAAGAGACTCTTGGTTACATTGAGAATTTTTCAGCACCTGCTTGTACATTTCTAACCATCTATTCTTTGACATATGTCAATCTCTATCTTCCAAAACAGATGTGACACATTATGTAAAAAAAAAAGATCTATACCCTGTTTTTCTAAGGAAATAATTTATCATTTCATGCATTTAGCATTCATGTATCTATCGTTAATATGTTTATTGTTTCCTGGAAGGCAACCCCCACCCACAAAAAAAAATAAAATAAAAAAGTAAAATCATTACTGGCTTTACTATTTGTATGTCAAAGGTCAATGTTCAAAAATAAAACTGTCAAATTTATTTTTTTTAAAAAATCAAAAAGTGAAAAGGTTCAGGATGCAATAGTGTTTAATTTTTTCATGATTAGAAATTCCCAAAGTCATATTTGACTCGGGTTTTATATTAAAAAAAAGAATATCTGGTATTTGCAAAACAAAATTGGTTTTCTTTTTTTTTTCTTTCAAAGATCAGCAATACAGACTGTAAAAATTGCAAAAACTATTTTGTAAATAAAATTTATTTTATAAAAGCATTTTAATTATTGTGACAATTTTTAATTAGCTTGGGACACAGCAGAGAGAATCAAATGGAAAACAATTGCAGACAACAGGAATTGAAAAAGATCTTCCAAAAGACAGACATTTGGGAAAACACATTTTCTCAAGGATTAAGAATGTGTGTGTGTGAGTGTGTGAGAGAGAGAGTATGTAATTTTGAGAAGGAAAGAGATAGAGATAAGATAAAAGAGGTGGATTTATGCATGTTTGGTAAAGTAATATTTTTTTAGCTTTCATTCAAACAGGAAATTAATTAAAATAAAAAAAAAAAAAAAAAAATGGCTGAATCATTACCTCAGTTTCTTTCTGAGGGGCACTGGAATTCCATTCTGTTGAAAATTGTCATTCAAAGCCAAAATGTTTTTGACTGAAATTCAAATGTGCTTTTAGCCTCCCATTTCATTCATATAAACTTTTGTAAAATTTTCATCACTTTTTAACCAAAACTGTTTTTCTTTCAATTCATTCTCTAAGTTATTGTAAGCAGTTGTTTTTGTTTTTTTTGTTTTTTTCTTTCTGGATTTTTTTAGGGCTAAAAATATTGAACACGGGAGTATTTTTCCAGGTTTACTGGACACAAGATCTTGAGAACTCAGTAACATTTCTTGAGAGCTTTTCTTCGAGGTCATTTTTTTCTTAATATTCAGCACAGCAGGATGAGTCATAAAGGAGGATCTCCAGACTGTAGTTTAATATAGATAAATGAATATAAATAAATAAAAAGAAAGCAATTTATAATATTGAATATATTTTTAAAATGAAAGTAGAATTTGCAAATTTGGTTTTTCTTTACATGTTCTCTTTGTCCATGCCCAGCAGATGGTTTTGCTGAAAAATAAATAAAAATACCCAAGTAAATTAACATGTTTTATTAGGAACAAAATATGAAAAATATGTTTTCTGTAATTTGGCATTAGCTTTTATAATTGCAGGGAAAGAAATTTTTCAAGTAAGGAAATTGTTTCTAGCAAGTTAAATTAAGGTTAAGCATTTTTTCTAGCAATGAAATGAAGGGTTTCCGGCATGGAAAAAGAATGGTTTCTAATATAGAAAAGAACTATTTCTCACAGAGAAAGAGTTGCTTCTAGCAAATATCTCTAGCAACTTTTTTCTAGCAAAGAAAAGAATTGTTGCAAGCAGGCTAAAGAAATGTTTCTTACAGGGGAAAAAAAACTTTCTAGAGAAAACTATTTCTAATAAGGAAGGACTTGTTTCTAGCAGTGAAAAGAACTGCTTCTAGAAAGTCTAGTGGATTAAAGCAATGGTTCGTGAATTTGGATGATATTGTGAGTTCAATCCTTGGGCTGGGCAGTGTGTACTTGGATTCTGTGGAAAGTGGGTGAGCAATAACTGAGCAGTACTAAAAATTAGAACTAGATGAGATATCTGTAGACATGGGCAGTGGAATGAGAACAGCCTACCCCCATAGATTAAATAAAGGGTTCAGTTCAGAATTCCCTGTAGGCTACCCAGATCGATATACACCTATTGAATGCCAGAGTGCACAATTGCCAGAACATGTGATAACAACAGCAAAGATGAGGACAATAGTCCAAATATAAATAGTTTAAATAACATCAATTCCTCAATAGAGTATTCACTTCAGAATTCCCTGTTGATTACCCAGATCAATATACATCTAATGAATGGCAGAGTGCCCAATTGCCAAAATGTTGTGATAACAACAAAGATGAGGACAATGGTCCTCATGTAAATAGCGTAAATAATGACAATCTTTTATTGAGTAAAAATACAATATAATATGCTAAGAGAAGAATCACTTATTTTATAGACATTCATAGAATGGATCCGATTTGCTTTCCTGATCTTTTAGTCATGAAAGTAAATCCAGACAGAAAATCTGGAATGGAACCCCTAAAGTGGTCAACATTAATCGCTTTCCCAGAATTCCTAGAGCTAAGTTAGACTGCAAAATGTAACACACTGCATTCTCTTGGATCTTGACAGTCTGGGTTGGGGTAAGGCGCTGTTGTTTGGGCAGCACAAGGCCTCCATACACTGTCAGCCAAGCCTGTACTCTGGAGAGTTCATACAGTATAACTCACTTGATTGACCAAGACACATTCATTATTTCACAAGACAGATGTCTGAGGACCTGTTTTGTCTGTTTCTTTGTTTCTCTGGCAGTAATCAAACAATCAATGAGTTTGTACCAATTCTGTTGCTAAAATTGAAGAAAAATTTGTATAAGGATTATTTCTTGGACTGATGTCAAATTGTTCAGGTTTTGATCCCAGCTTGAAGCAATTGCAGGTTTAGCTACACTGATGAGCTGAGAAACAGTCTGTCATACTAGTTTTCTGCAGAAAGAAATGGCAACCTACTACAGGAGAAATCTGCCTCGTCAGTCATGTATCAAAAGATACATGATTGCCTAAGCGTGTGTCATGCATGGCATATTATTGACTAACCCCACCTGACAAAATAACGATCTATCAAAAGGACCACTTTTCCCTTGACACTGCTATTACTGTAGACCTCCTCAACAATTTTTGTTTTAAAAAGCAATTTTTAGAATTGTAATAAAGCCCAAACATATGAAACAGGATCTATGCAATCTCTTTTTTTCTTGAGAACTGAAAACAAATGCATTAAAATCTATTCTTGTAACTGAGCAGATTAAAAAACGAATAGTGTTTAACATTTTTGTTGTCAGTTCTCAAGGCAAAAAAAAAAAAAAAACTGTAAAAAAACTAGATGCATGTAACCTATTTTAATGATTTACATTGTTTGAACTGTTGTACTTATCTTTATTGTCATGTTCATGATATTTTGGTTATTGTACACTACAATAACTCATCCCAGAAATATAGATTATTTTAGTGAATTTATGTGATGAGAGAAAATAGAAAATTCCATTGTAGTTGGTTTGCATAATTTTATAAACTTGTAAATGTAAAATTATTAGGCCTGCTGCTGCTGCTGGTAACATTTTCAAGAAGTGGCTGAAAGCATTTGAGACAATGAACAACTTTTGCACTCCCTTACTCCAACCAAATGGGGAAAAATATAAGAATGTTGGAAAAATGAAAAAATTCATCAAATTTTCCTTGTCTGTCGTATTCAGCAAAACAATTATCAATGCGTACACATATATGAATGTGTAAGCAATTATATGGATATAGATCTGACTATGAAGAAAAATATACTGAAAAAACAAACAAAAATCCTAATATGCGATTAATACTCAAATTTTAGGTATACGTTTTCACAACATCGCCCATGTGACGACGACGTGATCATATTTAAATGGAACGCTGATCTTATAAAAGATTTCAGTTATCTGTTTGGATTGGTATTGCTTTTATGTCCATCGTCTTTTTCATGTTGAATTGTATATGGTCTATGTTAATTATGTTTTATGAATATGTCCTGAAGATGGTCTATTAGACCGAAACGTCCGATGTTGACATTAAACATTAAAACAGCATAATCGCATATTAGGATTTTTGTTTGTTTTTTCAGTATATTTTTCTTCATATATGAATGTCTAGTAGAATATGAGTGAAAAGAAGAGTTGGCAACGTTTAATATATGTACTAGCAAAAAAAAAGAAAAAAAAAGAAAAAAAAAGAAAAAGAAGAGGTCTATCAAAAAGATGTTTTTTTCCATTGACACTGCTATTACTGTAGACTCCTTCAGCAATTTTTATTTAAATATTTGACATTTTTAAAATTCTCAAAATTGATTTTTAAAACAATAAAAATGGCCGAGGGAGACAACAGAAATCACATGTCAAGGGGAAAAAAAACAAAAGCTCCTTTTGGCACGCTGTGTTTTTTTGGCAGGTTTGTTTTTGTTAAGCTTTGCCAAAATTCCTTTCATATATTTTGAGGATATAATTGTGATTTAATATTTTAATAAGTTTGTATATTCTAAAATCTTCAAATTAAATATTTATTCTGTAAAATTATAGTTTGCATAAAACCCATAACAGAATCAAAGAATAGATCTTCCTTTGGATGTATTTTTGGCTCAGATCCACTGATAATAAAAATAAAGTAAAATTTTTTTTTTTTGGGGGGGGCATTGTGTTTATATATTTCCTACAATTTGTACATAAAAATATGTTTACAAAATTATAAATAATGTATATTTAGGCAGCAACGTTTCCTTTAAACATATTTTGTTGAATATGACAGAAAAAGGAAAATTTGATGAATTTTTTTAGTTTTTCTAACATTCTTCCATTTGGTTGGAGTAAGGGAGTCCAAAAATTGTCTGTATTGTCTATTGTCCCAAGTGCTTTCAGCTACTTCTTTAGTTATTTTCAAGAAGTGGCCAAAAGCACTTAGACAATGGACAATCTTTGCACTCCCACCAAACAGAAAAATGTAAGAATGTTGAAAAAAGTAGATCAAAAATTCATCAAATTTTCCTTGTCTGTCATATTCAGTGAAGCAATAAACGTGTACACATATATGAGTGTCTAGTAGGATACAAGTGAAAAGAGAAGTTGACAATGTTTAATATATGTACCAGCAAAAAAGAAAAACTACAAAAAAATTCATTTTCCTTGTCTGTCATATCAAGCAAAACAATTATTACTGTAGACTCCTTTGGTAATTTTTATCGCTTTAAAAAGCTATCTTTAGAACTGTAATAAAATCTAAACATATGAAACAAGACCTATGCAATCTCATTTTTCTCGAGAATTGACATAAAAGATATTTATATACATTAAAGATTAACATTTAAACATCAGGACACAAAATCATAATGGATCGAAACATGTGTTACCAGTAGCAAGCCTAAGCCTGACCTGGTGTATAGAAAAACTGATGGAGAAGGGAAAGGGGTTTTGAAAGAAAATTTATTATAAAAAGTATCTGAAAAAAGATTAATCAGTTCTGGTTAGCATTCAACTGTATATTTACATGTATTTTAAATTATCTATAATGCAAAATGTATATACATACATTGAATATTGCTGGTGCTTCTGCTAAGTATTTAGAGATTCTTGATAAAAATACAAAGAATCTGCAATGTTATTGATCCTGACCTAACATCTCGGCTTCAGTTACTTTCCCAATGCCATGACATAGATTCTCAGTATCTATTCTATAAAGACTAGATTATCAGCAAAGTCTTATCATTTTATAGTTGAATTGGTTAGATGTAAATTAAAGTTCTATGCAAACAGTTTCTTCTCTCACACTTCTCGCTTGTGTAACTCTGGCTTCTTGCTTTTTAGTTAACTTTGATCCTCAAAAATTTAAATGCAATGTCAACTGTTATCTTCTGTTTTCTTAATTCCTGTTCTTTTATTGTTCACTCTCCTTAAGAAAGTTTTCTTTTTCTAATATTCTCTCAGACTCAGTAACCCCTTGTGTCTTAATAGATTTATTGCCTTGCTTGGGAGTAAAATGATTAGAAAAATAAAAGTTATATTACATATAATTTATAATTATCTATGAATTATAAAGATAAATCTTGCTTTTTTATAATTAAACCAAAGCTTGAATAGTTTTAGTTTTTTCCTGTCACAAATTCCTTTACATTCATTGTATCCAGAAATTAAAAGAATTAAACGTCACATTTATTTAAAAACAATCTACACACTTGTGTCTTTATATTGTCAAAAAATGTTAACTAATGAAAATATGTAATCATATAAATGACAAAATTTGATACCGCACCTGTTAATGTTGAACAGCTCTGATCCAAGACAAAGTGCACAGATACTACACTCTTATCCTAGGTAGGGGGCTGGGAAATGGCTCAGATCAGAGACAGTATGCACAGATATTATTCTTATTCCAAGCAGGGAGCTGGCGAACAACTCTGATCCAAGACAGAGTGCACAGATACTACACTATTATCCTAGGTAGGGGGCTGGAAAATGGTGTTATAAAACTGAGCACAGCTGCTCTTTAGCTATTGCTGAACCGGATGTATTAATGCAACTATGTATGTTAGTTAATCCGTGCTCTTTGTCTTTCATCCAGACAGCACTGACATCTGGATTTTTAAATTACAGGACTGATATTAAAATTAGATAGACAGTATTTGTTATATTTCAGTATTATTTATTTTAGGATATTAAGACAAAAACATGTTAAAAATCACTAGAGAATTACAACTATGTTTCAACACTATAAATGTGTCTCCTCGGTCAATGTTAAACTACTGGCGAGTGAACTTCTTTTTTTTCTCAAGGTGTAAAAAAACAGTTAAAAATATGCTAGTGGGCTTTACCATAAATAACCAATTGAATGTGACCTACACTAAATT
>CAHIKZ030005157.1:330000-362500 GCA_903632075.3 Acanthosepion pharaonis | reverse complement strand
TTCAATCTGCAAAAAGAAAAATCATAGAGTTTTAGAGTAAAAATAATAAAATACCACTGATGGTTGTTCCTTGTTGTGGTGGACAAATTTGCACGGTCCAATGACTCTAAGAGGGGTGTTGTTGGGAGTTCTAAATTTCAGTAGGGTCACTCTTGGTGACAAGGTCTAAGACAAGGACCCAGACTAAGCGCAACCAACCAACCCCAAAGACCCCAATGGTGGAACACGTGAATAACGATTACAAGAGATCTCAATAGTTGAACAAGCGGGTGGAGAGAGCTGTGCATGATGGACATGCTACAGAAAGTGCCACTCAAAATTATAACCAGGTCAGCGGCAAATCTGTTGCAGTTTCATAACTGAATCCTTCCATATTTGCCACAGAGGAAGGTCATGAAATCAAATGTGTGGATCACTTCCAAGCAAGTTTAGGTCCATCTTAAACAAATGTCATCAGCAGTTTCTTCTACTGATTTTCTCTCACCTTCAACCAACTCTTGCAAAGCCAAACAGCAACAGAGAATGAATGACGAGAACAGGTTTTGGAGAAACTGGATCCTGGATCTGCATGTTGGCAGTGAATTTAGTCATTGATGCCATCATCATAAAGGAAGCGATCAGCAAAGAAGAAATTAAATTCTTGAATACGAGATAAAGCTGATAAGGACCACATTGCGTTTGTTGATGCTATATCATAATGGATATAACTAGTTGGATAGAACAGACCTTTGGTGAAACTAGAAATGGTGCCAGACACCAAATATCAGTTTTCAACATAATTTTCCTTCTATTTATCAGAAAATTATGATCTACGCCTCTTTTTTTATGCTTTTGGGGTACTGAATTCATTTCTGTTAATGAAAATCCCCATAAAAGAAGTCTAAATGAGTTAAAGGCAAAAATTATGCCCTTTTTGAGAATTTTGGCTCTTCCCTGCAGACTAGGGTTTCGAGACTTAAACCACTAATTTTTAATTAGAAATGTCAAACTTTTGTACAAATAAAATTAATACATTTCAAATAATTGAACTGAAAATCATTCAGGAGGCTTAAAAAGCCCAAATATCTTTAAAGCTCTTTCGTACCAGCCCACTGTATGTATAATACCATGATGCTCTTGAATCAATAACAATTGCTAGGTCTGCTGCTGAGAAACTTGGTTCACTGTGTTGTACTAGACAATTTTTCTCTCCAGAATCTATCTTACATATTTATAAGTCTCCCATTTGTCCATGCTGCCAAATATAGTCTAGTACTACTGTTATGTATTTACAAATTTTTGATAAAAATACAAAGAAGAATCTGCAATGTTATCTGTCCTGACCTGGCATTATGGATACAATAACTTTCCCACTATCATAACATAGCTTCCCTCTGCCTTTTCTATAAATATTTTCATGGTAATTGTTCTGATGAGTTTTCCCCTTTGGAAGTGAGACTTTAAGAATTTAAGCACAGTACTAGATTGGCAGCAAGGTCACATCATTCTATAGTTGAAATGGCTAGATGAAACTGCAAATTTTATGCTAACAGTTTCTTTTCTCGCACTTCTCACTTGTGGAACTCTCTTCTTGTTTCCCAGTCAAATTTAAATGCAATGTCAATCATTATCTTCTCTCTTCTTGATTCCTCTTCTTTTATCGTTCTCGCGCAATAATGTTTCTCTTTTTTCTTATACACTCACACTCAGTAACCTCTTGTGTCTTAGTAGCTTTACTGCCTTGTATGGGGAGATTTGATTAAAAACAAAAAATAAAATCTAAATTACAACAAAAAGATAAATTGAAATTATCTACAGAATTTCTATTTATTGTTTTAATCTGTTAATTGTTAATTAAGTTTTTCTTATTAATGCATGTCGTTTAATGGACAGTGGCATGGAATTGAGAAACTAGAGAACTGAGTTGTAATTTGAAGAGAAAATAATGACATAATCAAGATATTGATGTTCCACACTACTTCAAACAAAAGGTTAGGAAGGAGCCGCCCTCACACATTAATACTGGAGAGAGCTGTTAAGATAGAAGCCATGGTCCAAATGCAAGATAAATAACACAACTGTCCAAACAAACAGAAATTAATAATATTTGCAATAGGAAGAAAGAAAGGCAAAAAAATTAAATGGTATCAGGTATGCAAGCAAACAATATAAGTAAAGTAAATTCACAGGTAAGAAAGCAAAGAGGTTTACAAACCACAAATTAGCATCTATGCAGAAAAGCTAGGTCAGAGAGGTGAACCCAATGATCTTCCATATAGACAAGGTAGATCTGGACTGAGTCAAGTCAAATTGTAACTTGACTTATTTTATTGACTAAGAAAAGTATCCCAGCATGCATTTTGTGGACTTTTTGCCTATAAAAGGGGAGGGGAAAAATTTTTGCAGTCATTCCATAGAGATTTGAAATTAACAGGACTTGAGATAGGTATTTTCCTGGAAAATTGTTTTAAGAGAAAGATTTTATAAATTTCAACTAGCACTGTCACCTCAGTTAATAAATACCTAATGTATTATAAGAAAACAGCTATTATTACTGTTATAGACAAGCGTATGGTTGCAAGAAAGAAATACGACAACAGAAGAAATAGATTTACGTGATTTATTTCAACAGGAACGTGAGGGTTTGGGACAGCTACCTTGTGGTATAGTTCATAAGTAGGCTTCGGATCTAGGTTGATCTCTCATAGTAGTTCACACAGGTTGACGCTGGCACTCCTCCTGCTGACTGCTGCTGACCGCTCAGCCTGACCGTGACAGGTCTCTTCCCTGGTACCTGTTGTACTTCCGTGTGACCCCTTTTATGGCGATATTTTTATGGCTTAACAGGCTCAAAAAACGAAGCGAGTATAATTAGGAGGGAAGCATTTTTATCAGTCGAAAAATAGAAACACTTTAAATATTATTTCATTTTTTGAGCGGAACTCGTGCGTCGGGAACATTCATAAATGACATTAATGGTCATTTTGTGACGGGGCCTTGTCCTGTTTACATCCGGCACTCGCTCTTGAGTATGTTAGTTTATTTGCCTGTAAATCAGCCGAGATATGTCTTACTTTATTTTATAACATCACCATTATCATTCTACTTCATAGAAATCATCTATTAGGTTATAAATAAAAGGAAAATTAATTTGGGTGCAGTATCTGACATGCTTTGTAAATGAGAAGCTCGCAAAGAAAACGGTGTCTTTCCACATTTTGGCATTTCAGCTATTTTAAGATTCTTATAAAAATAAAAGCACATAAGATATACCAAAGGAGTTTATAGTTTTGTAATCTACAGTACATATTAACTATTGTCACCAAGTTTCAAACCTGTACCTGCAATATCCTTGGAGCTATAAATGTCAGATATTTGTCAGGAGTTTTTGCAATTGGGTTTATATAGAGAAGCACAAAAAATGCAATGAGATTTCAAGATGGTCTGATTTTAAAACTATTAAAGGATAGATATCCAATATTTGGGATTTACCAATTGTTAATTAATCTTGCAACACCTTTCTCTCTTTGTCGAAGTTTCCAACTCAATGTTTCATTTATAGCATCCTCATATTACGGAAAGTAACTTCACTCAATCTAATAAAAGTATTATCATACTTATTATAAAACTCAGGTTGTGTGTGTGTGTGTGTGTGTTCATTTATATATGGATCGAGATAACTGCAGAATTGAAGTCAGAACATGATCAACTCCTCCAATTTGCATACCATAGTTATTATATTCTTAATCATACTTATTATAAAACCCAGATTGTGTGTGTGTGTCTGTATGTTTATATATTGGATCGGATTTCCTACATTTTTCAACCGATTTCAACAAAACTTCACAGGACTACGTAAAATTACCTTGCGGTGGTTCTGACAGCGCCAAAAATTGGGAAAACAATTGTTTTTGCACGAGATCAATTTGAAAACACAATTAAAAGTAATTGCTGTCAAGAATGAAAGGGGGACAACTCATATCGAGTTATACTTATTATAAAACCCAGGTTGTTTGTGTGTGTATGTGTTCCTTTATATATGGGATCGGATTTCCTACATTTTTCAACCGATTTCAACAAAACATCACTTTTTTTTTGGCTGGTAGTATTTCTTATTGTCTTGCACACTTTTTTCTTTATTTTTACATTCAGAATGCTTTAAAAATTCTATTTACAAGACATTTGTTTATAATAAAATTCTATTCAATCGGTAGACTGATAACGATTGAAAACAATGTTTTTGTTTGAGTTTGGGTTTGACCAATTCGTAAAAAAAAAACCCCAAAAAAACTAATTAAGACATGCTTGTCCGTCAACCTTAAACAATAATCTTTGTCAATTTTATTTTTCAGTCTTTATGATGGTCGATACTTGATCTATCTCTTACTGTTACATCCCTGGACAATGCCGGGCTCTACTGCTAGTTGCAAATAAACTCGGCACCCATAAATGAAAATGTATCAGAAGACGCTAAGCAAAAGGTAACTTGTAGTCAGTGCCATAATAAAAACTTCCAACTGTGAGTAATCTTGTGATTGGCAGTAAATTTATTCATTTCTAGCAATCTGCGAACATTATCCAGAAGTAAGAAAATTTGCTCAGAATTATGTCTGTCATTTCTGAAAGATGTGAACAAGCATTTGTAGCTGCGAAATTGATTGAAAATAAAACAAAACTCACAGTTGACTGATTTAAAGAATTCTCTGATATTCTTAGTAAATATTTTAATTCTAAAAATTAAAATTTTGGCCAAATCAAAACAGATTAAAAAGTTTCATAAAAGGAAGAAATGCTCATTTTCTAAATATATTAAATCAAATTAAAATATTAATATTAACAATTAATATTAAAATATTAAGAATTATTGCAAAAAAATATTAAAATTAATATTAAAATATTAAATCAATAAACTATATAAAAATGCTAAATATATTTAGAAAACTATTTTTACAAGAATTAATAGCAGTTATTTTTTTTATCAAGTTAGTTTGGACATTCATGAATCTATCATGCCAACCAACACTGTCCTGCATCAAGGTTGAAAGGTCATTAGGGAGGCATTCTGTGCATATATATATATATATATATATATATATATAAAAATAATAAGCTTATAAATATAAGTAATTATACTTGTCTGAAAAAACCTTAGGTATTTTGGCTTGTAAATGAACAAACCAATACCCAAGGAAAAATAAGAAATAAAAAAAAAAAGAAAGAATTAAGAACATGTAATTCAGGCGAAAACAATCGTCCAGAATCCAAGCTCAGAGTCCAAAGAGAAAAACCTTCAAAACGAGTAAAGTGCTCAACACACTAAGTAGAGCAAATCTAACCGCGTTATCTACTTAGATATGGAAAATTAAACATGACTATAATAAAGACTCCATTTTGAAATGGGAAATATTAAAGAAATGCCATAAGTATAAAGCAGGTAATAAATTTTGTCCTCTATGTATAGAGGAAAAGTTAGCTATTGCTTTGTATAAAGAACCCAACAATTTGCTAAATTTAAAATCTTGAGTAAGTGTAGACATAGGAAACGCTAGTTAGTAAAATAGGTTTGGTTTTCTCCTGCACCCGCTTTTGTTTTTTTTTTTGTTATTGAATAAATATGTATGAACCCCTCCCGTTGTTGAGTTACTGTTTATTTATTTTTTATTTTTTTGTCACATGGTCATGTTTTTATGTTGTAGGCTATTTATTTTCTGTTCCAATGTTACGTTTTTGGCCGGCGTACCCTGACGTTCTAGGTAGGTTTGCCTGACTCTTTAGGTTCATAGTTTTTATATATATATATATATATATATATATATATATATATACATACATACACTGCGTGCCAAATTATTATCGAGATAACTTATTCTCTAATATTTCAAAAACCATCCAATCAATTCACACAAAATTTTCACACAATGTTGGCAACACTGACCTGCGAAATCATGGAAATTTTCGTACTGATCTGCGCATTGTAAACAAACTGGCGAAATTATGCATATTTACAGATTGTGACAGGTATCAGGGAGATGTGATTAAATATACTTTAATGTTTAAAATCTTTATTCAGTATTATTATTGTTTAGGTAATAAGCATTATAATATAGCACAAATAGCTATAGTGTGGGAAAAGGAATTTTTGACAATATACACATTTTTTTATGTATTTATGGTAATTTTTTAACTTTTGTCAAAAATGACATTCTTATACATGTAGTTATGGATAATATTATACATTAATTACTAATTTTTTTTAATTAATAACTATTTGTGCTCATTGATAGCTATCTGCTGATGTGTTAAAATTTTGGCATAATGCAATAATAAAAATTTAAATTTCATCTCTGGTAGATGTCGTGATCTGTTAAAATAGTGTAACTTATTCCCATCAAGGTTGAAAGGTTTAAGTTGTCTTATTGCCCCGTTAACATAACAAGGTACCTATACATATAACTGCTCAATGTAGGTTGTTGCTGAGAAACCAACTTGTCTTGCTTCATTGCTAGGTGTCCAGAACAGTAGATTACTTGTTCTTGTTTTGCTCATAAGCAGTGTCCTGCAAAGCATATTCTGTGTTGGCATCAGATTGTAGAAATATCAGAGATGGGTGCATAGAGCTGTGGTTTAGTTGGATGTTGTCTCTAAGGGATGTTAAGTATAGCTCTCAGCATCTGAGTGTAGATTCCGTCTAGCTTAGACTATAGGGCAGGGATTGGCAACCTATGGTACGCAGCTGCTAATGACATCACAAAGTCCAAACCAATAACTACTACAATGCAAAGAAGATATTTAGTCGTTTCAATTTTAATATATACTAAAATATATATTACTATATAAAAAATATTGTAGAACAGTTATATTGACCATGACTTGTATAAAAATACATATATTGTTGGCACACTGAATGATTTTAAAACCCTAAGTCATCACATAGTTAGCAAAATGTTGGTCCCTGCTCTAGTGTTTTAGTTAACATCAAGGCAGTGGCACCATACATTAACACCACCTCTGCATTTGGCTTGAAAGAATCTCTGCTTGAGGTTGTCTAGTAGATCAGATTTCCAGTTTATGTCCACTTTATTCAAGGCAGCCGAGGTTTTAGGTATGCGATTTTTCACATCCTTAGAAGTAACTAATTTAGCTCAAAACATTAAAATTTTGGCCAAATCAAAACAGATTCATAAAAGGAAGTAAATAAATTATATAAAAATGTTAAATATATGTATCTAAATATTTTTTACAAGATAATGTGAGTGCAAGTAGTATATAGCACACCTGAACCTGTGCACCAAAATTCTAAAGCTTGGAATGTGAAAGGCTGTCTAGATCTGAATAAAAGATATTGAATTTAGGAATAAAATTCTAATAAGTAAAAATATATTTTTAACAGGCAATTGTGGAGTGTTCACAAAAGAAGCCAAAATATTTATTTCTGAGCCAATTATAAATGTATTTATACTATTTACATTGTTCAAACTGTTGTCCTCATCTTTATTGTCACATTCACAATGTTTCGGCCATTGTACACTCTGGCCTTCTTCAGGTTCGAACAATGTAAATAGTGTAAATAGTTACAATACATCATCTCAGAAATATAGACAATTATAAATGGTTGACTAAAATTACCTGCTGAAAGGGCCCGTGATACTGGTTCCACTTGATGATCATCTGTGCACGGTTTTTCCCTACTGTGTGCAAAAGCATCAAGTCCTTTTCACATTGAGAATTTAATATCTTTAGAACATCGTCCCCTAGAAATAAAACAAAGTTGTAATTTAATAAATTGTATGGATAAGCATCAAACAGAAATATAAAAGAGAAAAACCTTCAAAAGTTATTGACATTGTTTGAACTGTTAACCTCATCTTTGTTGCCATATTCATGATGTTTCAGCCATTGTATGCTCCTGTGACATTGGGTCTCAGTGGGTTAATCAAACAAAAAGGTAAAGAAAGAAGAGGAAAGAGTCTACTAAATGGAGGATAACTGCTGAAATTCACAGGTAGATGGATTCAAATGTTGAGTAAAAAATTAAAAAAATGTGCTGAAAAATCAAAAAGTAGTAAGTGAACTCCCAAGTGGTTCCAAGGAGAATCAAACCTAGACGAAATTCAGTAAGATTGAGCAAAACCAAGACTACCCATCCTTCTCCACTTCCCAACCAATAAGAAAGAGCCCATTAATACATCCTCAAAGATGTCAAATAGAAAAACATATGTTGTCGATAAAGAGATCCAGGTGGTCACCAAAATAACATTTAAAGATCACTCCAGACAAAAAAAAAGCCATGAAAAACAATTTGGTTTGAATCAGCCACCCTGAAGAAAAGTGTCTCTACAAAAATAGAGGTTAGCCTGACAGGTTTGTACATTTTAATTTCTGTGACATTCGTCAAGAAAAATATCCGACATTAATTCAGTTTCCTTTGGATACAAGTGATAAAGAAAAATTAATTACGAGTTTGGAGTGACCATGGGTAAAAAGGCTGTGCAGTCTTGCTGACCGAGAAAATGCATAAACTTATTTCATCACTAAAATGATGGGGAATATTTTTCTTCCCTTTTCTTTCTCACCCACATCAATTCTTGAGATTAACTGGTGGTAGCAGGGGGGGGGGAGGCATCTGGATAGGCTCTGAACAATTCTCTGGCTTTGAAAAATTACAGCATGAGACAAGCTGATGAAGAAAGATTAATTATTGGAAATCCCTTTTCGCCTATGCATCCTGAAAGGTTGGATCTGTCACAGGAACAGTATATTGGCCCTTGGCGTGGGCTGAGGTTAGATGCTGAGAAAGTGGGAGAATTAAGAGAGAGAGATAGCACCGCTTGTATAGAGCAATGGTGCAAGATGAGACATGAAAGGAGTTGGAGTTAAGGGACAGCTTGATCCCTCTGACTATTCTCAAAAGGGGGCTGGACAACCCCCAATTTGGAAAATCACTCAAGTAAACATATTTTGAGAATATGGAATTTTAGAAAAAGGTTGATGCTAAGGGTGGAAGATAACCAAACCTGGACAACCCCACTCCTGCTGGAGGTTTGGACAACTTGGAGAGTCCACACATTACTGCTACTGGTATCCACATCATTCGCTGAGACCTTTTGACCAAGACCTTGTTCCAACCCGGAAGACAAGAACTTAAAAATTTAAATTACTACTAACACAAACAGCAAACTCCAACATAGGGTCCCAGTGTCATTTGATTATAACAGTAAATGGGAAGGATTAAAACCACTCTATACAACAAATCATATATAAACCAAATCATTAACTAGGGTTATTTTTAACCCAAGTTAATTTTTTATGCCAAAGAATCCTTTTTTTTTTTGTGTGTGTGTGTGTGTGTGTGTAGTTCCTTGTTGTTGGCCAGTCGTTCACTTCAGTTTACTTCATAAGCAATTTTCTTACCCCCTGAGATCAAAAACACAACACGGCAGGGGATCATGAAAGAGATAAATGCCAGCTAATCAAGTGGAACCATGCTCACCAACACAATACCAATGACCAATCAGCAATATGTTAACAAGTGAAGGGTCAGCTAAATGGTAACCACTGTGGTCAGTAGGAACTCAAAGACCAACATGGGGGAGTGGGCATGTTATTGTTACCATTGGCCAGGATCAACACAGGTCTACACTGCAGCCTTCATCAGGTGATTGGAATTTCGAACCAAACTCTTTATTTCTTCCTCAAGGATATATGGCCTAGTAGATAAAAGCACTGGTTGAAATAATCCAGTGATTGACAACAAAGAGTTGTGAGTTCAGTACCTAGCTAAAGCAGAGGTGAATAAAAATTTTGGAGAGTTGAGTTAAAGGGAAATAACTGATACTGAAATATCTGGAAGAGGCACAGTACATGGAATTAGAACATTCTAGACAAAATAAAGCGTTCAGTTCAAAATTCCAATCACCTGAAGAAGGCCAAAGCATACAAAGGTTAAAATATCATGAATATGGCAACAAAAATGAGGACAAGAGTCCGAACAATGTAAGTAGTGTAAATAATTACAATACATCATCTTGGAAATATAGATAGACCTTAAAAGAGTTATTTTAAAGAAAATAATCAAACAAAAGAATAATACACCAACATTTTGTTTGTAATGTTTGCAATGCTCTGCATTATTAGTAATAATTTGGATATAAATAGTGTAAATAACTCTTTTCTTTGTTCCTAATGATTTTTCCGTTTCTTAATACTTTGCTTAGCTTTTGAAAGGAATATTTTGCTACCCCAATGATTTTGGTGTCACAAATTTCCATCTTCTGTTAAAACACTTTCCATATATTAAATTTTTATACTTGCTGGATTTCAATATTTCCAATTTGTAAAACACATGTTGATCTCTCCTTTCACTGATGACCATGTATTCTGTTTTCTTACAATGGATATTTAGTCCTTTCTTCATGCTTTCCTTCAGTATCTTCTGTAGGAGTTCTTGTATTTTCTTTTCTGTGTCTGCTATCAACACTGTGTCATATGCATATCTTATGCTGTTAAGATTGTGGCTGCCAATAATAAATCCTGGCAGGAATTCAAATCCTCTCAGAATCACCTCAACGTAAAGGTTGAATAAGTCTGGTGAGAAGACACATCCTTGTCTTACAACCCTTTTTATTTTTGTGTATTTACTGAATTCATTTTCTGTCTGTATGCAGCTGGTTTGCTGCCCAATATAAGTTCTGCTAATGTTAATTGGAAGTATCTTTGTTAGGATGGTTCTAAGATGTTTGCATGAAACCCTCATCCTATTTCCATCTTGTAGACTCCAATGAGGAGTATGGGACCACAAATTCCAATAACACAAGACATTGCTACTGTAGTTGCCATAACAGCTAAGTTTTTATAGGATGAAGTAGCTAGCCATATGTCCAACAAATTTTCTTCAGTTTTTGCTTACAGTACCCAATGTTCCCAAGTGGTCCCCCTCATCTCAGTACTGACTGGGCTTAACCTTGCTTAACTTCAGTGATCAAACAAAAACCAGTGTTTCACCATGCTTGACCATTGTATGAAACAGACTTTCAATACAAGCTGTCTCAGGTTAATCAATAAAATCTGTTGAATTTTTTTACATGCCTCGGAGGCGAAATAAATTCTACTGAACAGGATGTGCAAATTTGCATAGCTAAAGCCTTGAAAGCCTTGAATAAATTGAATGCCATCTGGAAATCTGATCTACCAGATATCCTTTTGCACCATTGCAGATGCAGTGCTAATGTATGGTGCCACTGCCCGGACATTAAGTAAAACCCTAGAGTATAAGCTTGATGGATCCTACACTCATATACCTAACATCTCTTGAAGACAACATCCAACTAGATCACAGCTCTATAGACACATCCCTGACATCTCTACAATCTTACGCAAATACAGAATGCGCTTTGTCAGACACTGCTGGCAAGCAAAATAAGAACTTGCCAGTGATCTACTGCTATGGATGAGCGATCTACCTAGCCATGGTGCAAAATGGGCTAATCGCCCAGCAACCATATACACTGACCAGCTATGTTATGACACAGAATATCACCCTAATAACCTTCCAAACTTAATGTAGGACCCTGATTGTTGGTGTGATAGATTCATGAATGTCTGAGATAGCTTGACTGAATAAAAATAAAAAATAATATTAATATGAAACAGTCAAGTGAAAAGACGGACATGAAAGATAACTTAATAATTTCTGGGATGAGGAGTTATTATTCACATGATTTACATTCAGACAATTGCTGATGTTATCACAATGTTTTGACTGTTGGGCTCTCCGGCCTTCATCAAGTATATGTCAATCTGGGTAACCTACTGAACCCTTTATTTAATCTACGGGAGTAGACTGTTCTCATTCCATTGTCTATATCTCATCTAGTTCTTATTCATAGTATTGCTCAGCTATTGCTTGCCTTATTTCCACTGAGTCCAAATACACACTGCTTAGCCTAGGGATTGAACTCACATTTACAATGTCAACACAAACTAATATTTTAATCCACTGGTGATTCTCTGTGGAAAACTTGAAGTCTTAAATCTAACCTGACTGCTGATGAGTGCTGCTGTATAGGCAACCTGGCTCAATATATACCTGATGAAAGCCGGGGGGCACAATAGCTGAAACATTATAACATCAATGAAGATGATGACAATAGTCTAAATGTAAATAGTGTAAAAAACAATATTAATAATTGGGAAAAAATATATTTAAAGACTTGGAGACTTAACAAAATATGCCATCATTTTGGATGGCCTGGGTAAATTAGTATATTTATATATTTAAAGACTCACATGTGAAAACCTTCTAATAATAGTAAGGACTGAACAAAATATGCCATCATTTTGGACCGCCTGGGTAAA
The DNA here is from genome assembly GCA_903632075.3 of Acanthosepion pharaonis. Lineage (NCBI taxonomy): Eukaryota > Metazoa > Mollusca > Cephalopoda > Sepiida > Sepiidae > Acanthosepion > Acanthosepion pharaonis. The sequence continues at coordinate 350,167 of CAHIKZ030005157.1, read as the reverse complement.
CTAGTATATTTATATATTTAAAGAATCACATGTGAAAATCTAATAATAGTAAAGACTTAACAAAATATGCCATTATTATAGATGGTATGGGTAAACTAGTATATCTATATATTTAACATTTAGCCCTCTGCTTCATTTATAAATATTACTTCCCCCTTTTACTGTAAATGGAATCCCCTCAAAATATAGTCTATTATATATTAGTTCTATATATTTTAAATTGCAGTAGCCTGCCTCTCAATTTCAGTCTAGATTGTTTTAGGTGTTGTCATATGACTACACAACCAAGAAATTCAAATTCAACTTGTATTGACAGGACTAACATTTCACTTGGCAAAAATATAGTCACCTACAGAGTGCCAAAGGTTAAAAGCTCATATGTGAAAACAAAGAAAATTTACACTTTCTTTTCTAGAATGAATTGAATTTCAATGGCAGAATGTAAAGATTTCTAAATGATCATAAATACTGTTAAAAAATTTGAGTACAAAATTTAGTTGGAATATCATTAAAATTTCTAATTTGCAAACATTCTATTTTTTAGTTTATTTTGAATAAATTTGATGAATGAATAATTTTCAGTAAAAGGTTCAGTGAAAGCATTTTTTAAATAATGTCGATCTTAAAGGAGGCACGGCTTAAATGAAACTGAATGTTTTGTCCAAAATGAGATAGAGATTTTGACCATTCTCTATGACAATGTGAACAGTTTTATTATTATATTAACGATTATTATTATATTATGGATTATAGCAAAAGGATTGATTGTGCGGATTTAATTTGATTTGTTTATCAAAAAACAGATTTGTCTCAATATGTTATTTAAATGCAAGCATTTTCATTTTTTATATTTCTTTTATAGTTATTGTGCAGAGGAATTTTATTTTTTCAGCTCTGATAAGTGAGGAGTGATAACTGATTTGCTTGTTCCATTTCATTCTCTTTTTTTTTTTGTGATTCTATTTTTGTACTTTTGGTTTTTCTTTCTCAACATTTTCTTTTTTTTTTTTTAACTATGTCCATAAGATCAAGTATTATTATTTTGTGATGGATTAATCTCAAGATCCTAGTAACAAAACAAAAACTAAAACTAAAATAAAATGGTTTAACTTACGGTGGTTTTTCTGTTTATTTTCTATTAGTAGATAGTCTGAAAAAAAAAAAAATAGAAATGAAATATTTGTCAAATAAAATCAGCAGAGAGGTATGACAATAGAGAAAAAAAAAACAATACAAAAATTATAACCAAGACTATCAGGAAAAAAAAAAAAATAAAATAAAATCAACCTACCTACGACATTGTTTCTCTAGTGAACCTTTATAATCAAAGTATTTATAACAGATAATGTTGTTGTTGGGTTTGTAAAATTAGTCTGCTCCTACATAGAGAGATTGGTCACATGATGTTAAACAGTCTCTCATTGGTTAATAAAACCATGTGGGTTCAGAAAAAAGCTAACCACCACCAGAAAAGGGACCAGGCCTGCTCTGAAGTAAAACAGAAGAAATTCTCTCCGCCGCCAATGGTACCAGTTGCCGAAGGTTTTAAAGGTACAAGCTACCTAGCCCTATTTCACTCCATCAGATGGGTAAGTCTGCCTGACATATTCTCTCTCTCTCTATATATATATATATATATATATATATATATATATATAGGAAAGGATATTGTGTTTATGTTAACCATTGTATCCATGTCTAGGTGTAAATAAATACCTTAAAGTATTCTTATTCATGTCAATCTCAAAGTAAAGTGGGGTTAGCACAATATTGTTTTTTTAAGTATCTTTATTATAATTTTGCTTATACCTCCCTTCCTTCGTTAGTTAGTTAGTTCCTTAGTTCAGACGACCATTACACCCTGCCGATACCGCATGAATAATGGACTATTCCATTTTAACTGCTTGAACAGACAGAACTAACATATCAAAGACACTACTTGGTTTCAGTGAGAAAATGAAAGAGAAAAAGGAAAATAGAAGTGTTTAACATCAGTTTCAGTGAAATGGAAAAGTTATCAAATTCAAATATTTTCATATGTACACCATTACTCATAAATAAATTTATTAATAGAAATGTTTGCAAGATGAGCTAGTTCTTTCTTTTTATTTCTGATCATCTTCATCCAATGTGAGGATTCAATTAAAGATTGCTGACAAAGTTAACCTCGAAAATGAACTCCAATCTGTGGTTGACTGGGGCAGGAAATGGCTTGTGAATTCTAATGCCTCCAAAACAAAACCGAGCTCATTTGACCACCATAGAGAAACCTCTCTGCTTCCTCTCAGCATGGTTGATGCTCAACTCCATGAGAGCATCTCATTGTGCCTCCTTGGTCTCGTGTTCTCCACTGACCTGAGGTGGAACAACTACATTGAATCAAATGCTGCATCTACTGCAAGGAAAGTTGGTTCTTTGTGCCACACCAGAAGGTTTTTCTTGTCTGAATCCATCCTTCATATCTACAAATCTATCATTCATCCATGCATTGAATACTGTTGTCATATATGGTTCGGTGTCCCCGCTGTTCATCTCAAGGTTCTCGACAAAATCCAAAGTTGATATGCAATGTGGTCAGTCCTGACTTAGAGTCCAATCACTTTCTCATGACATAATGTGGCTTCCCTCTGTCTTTTCTATAAATATGTTCATGGACTGCTCTGACAAGCTATTTTCATTGATGCCCCAACTGCATGAATTTAAGTGTGCTACTAGGTTGACACCTCAGTCTCACCCTTTTACCATCGAAACAGTTAAATGTAACTGCCTCTTCTACTCCAACAGCTTCTTCTCTCGCACTTCCCAACAGTGGAACTCCCTTCCTCTTATTTTCTTCTCTGATAACTATAATCTTCAAAAATTTAAATGTCACTCGACATCTTCTGTTGCCTTGATCCTCGTTCTTCTTTTTATCCTTTTTCTCAACCCTCCCCCCTATACCCAGTCTTTTCCCTTACTTACTCTCTGTAGACCCTTGTGTACTTGTGGCACTCCCAACTTGCTTGGAGTGAATTGCTTTAAATAAAAAAAAAAAAAAAAAAAAAAAAAAAAAAAAAAAAAAAGGTCATCCAGTCACCTTTGATTCTGTTTTTCTGACAGAATACACACTGTTTGCCCAAATTACTCTCTTATCAGTGTCTTCATTCCTTTTCTACTTACAGTTGGAAAGTTATGATTAACTGACTTTTGCCATGAAAGTTGAAAATTAATATTAGCTCAAGCTCTAGGGATCCATCCTCCCAGGCAGTACCTCTCCTTTGGGAAGGGGCTGGGGTCATTATCCGGCACCCGAGGTGCCCACAAAAGAGGAAGTGCTAAGGGGCCTCGATCAATTTTTCAATGGTATTACTGGTAACCCGCATTAAATTTTGACCTTGTGTCACATTCAGTAGCAACATGGGCACACTGAAAAATACCTACTGTTGGAAAGTAATCCTAAAAAAAAAAAAAAAAAAAAAAAAAAAAAAAAAAAGATCACTACTTATCCTGGAATAAAAAAATAACCTGGTATTAGAGGGGGGGAGGACTAGCTGAAATAGTGAATCAAAAAAAAAAAAAAAAAAATCATATCACAGAATTTAATTATTTTGAAAGATAAATTGGAAAATATTTTTGTAGTTTAGTCTTACAATTTTAGAATTTCTATTTGACAAAATTTTTATTTTCTTAAATTTAAAAAAACATTCCTACTTTCCTTCACCCACACTGTTAAGCAGGCAGTTACTACATTTGGATACATACATAGACATGTATATTTACTTCCTCTTGGAGTCCTCTCTTTCTCTCTATACTCCAGGACTTTTATCCTTGAACTCTTGAAATCTAGACTTTCGCCTTATCTTTCTGTATTATTATATTGTATTATATAAAGATTTATTTTGCATTTATCAACACTCTGTGCATTTTCTTTTAATTATATTACACAAGCAATATATTTTAGAAGCAGATGTTGTCATAAGATAGCATCATACATATTTAATAAAAAAGAAAAAAGAGAAAAAAAAAAGAAAAAAAAAAAAAAAAAAAAAAAAAAAAAAAAAAAGAAAAAAAAAAAAAAAAAAAAAAAAAGAAAAAAAAAAAAAAAAAAAAAAAAAGAGAAAAAAAAAAAAAAAAAAAAAAAAAAGAAAAAAAAAAAAAAAAAAAAAGAAAAAAAGAAAAAGAAAAAAAAAAAAAAAAAAAAAAAAAAGAAAAAAAGAAAAAAAAAAAAAGAAAAAGAAAAAAAAAAAAAAAAAAAAAAAAAAAAAAAAAAAAAAAGAGAAAGAAAAAAAGAGAAAGAAAAAAGAGAAAGAGAAAAAGAGAAAGAGAAAAAGAGAAAAAAGAAAAAAAGAGAAAGAGAAAAGAGAAAAAAAAAAAAAGAAAAAAAGAGAAAGAGAAAAAGAGAAAGAGAAAAAGAGAAAGAGAAAAGAGAAAGAGAAAAAGAAAAGAGAAAAAAGAGAAAAAGAGAAAAGAGAAAAGAAAAAGAAAGAGAAAAAGAGAAAGAGAAAAAGAGAAAAGAAAAAGAGAGAAAAGAAAAAAAAGAGAAAAGAAAAAAAGAGAAAAAAAGAGAAAAGAAAAAAAGAGAAAAGAAAAAAAGAGAAAAGAAAAAAAGAGAAAAGAAAAAAAGAGAAAAGAAAAAAAGAGAAAAGAAAAAAGAAAAAGAAAAAAGAGAAAAGAAAAAAGAAAAAGAAAAAGAAAAAAAAAAAAAGAGAAAAGAAAAAAAAAAAAAAAAAAAAAAAAAAAAAAAAAAGAAAAAAGAAAAAAAAGAAAAAAAAAGAAAAAAGAAAAAAAAGAAAAAAAAAGAAAAGATTTTCTAGTATTTATCAGACACTGGCTATCAGCTCTTTCTTACTGATTAGGTATTCTGGACACAAAAATAACTTACTTTCATTCATACTATCCTAAATATGGTGATGTACACAGCTGGGGAAAAATGATACTACTTCTGTTTCACAAGTGACCAATTTCATTGCTTATAATAAAGGTAAATCTGGTCACTTATTGTGGAAAGGCGGTAGTAATATTTAGTTCTTGAGTATAGCATACACCCCTAAATTTTAAACATAAAAATTGGGGGTTGGGGGGAGAATATATATTAAACAAATAATTATGGTAATGATATTACAAGATAACAAGTGCTTTGTTGATTGTATTAAATCTGATATCTAAATAAACTCAATGGTTCAAAGATTTCTCCCTTAGATGAATAAAACGTGCTTTGGTATATCTCCACAGCTTAAAACTAATAAAACGTGCTTTGGTATATCTCCACAGCTTAAAACTAATAAAACGTGCTTTGGTATATCTCCACAGCTTAAAACTAATAAAACGTGCTTTTGGTATATCTCCACAGCTTAAAACTAATAAAACGTGCTTTGGTATATCTCCACAGCTTAAAACTAATAAAACGTGCTTTGGTATATCTCCACAGCTTAAAACTAATAAAACGTGCTTTGGTATATCTCCACAGCTTAAAACTAATAAAACGTGCTTTGGTATATCTCCACAGATTAAAACTAATAAAACGTGCTTTGGTATATTTTCACAGATTAAAACTAATAAAATGTGCTACGGTATACCTTTACGGCTTAAAAATAATAAAACGTGCTTTGGTATATCTTCACGGCTTAAAACTACTTACCATTTTTGGTCGTGATACTCCTGAAATATCTTGGAGTGAATTCTTTTTTGATGTCTTTCTTAAGACATGTCAAATTTTTATGGTCATTGCTCTGTTTGACACGAGAATTCTTCAACTTGGATTTCTGATCATCTAAAATGGCAGGCAGCAAAAGATCAGAAATAAATAATTGACAGAAGTGTGTTTGAAAGGGCAAAAACCAAAAGTTAAAAACCAAAAGTTAAAAAAAAAAAAAAAAAAAAAATTGGTGTCAAAATGACATTTTTTTTTTTCCTTGACGCCAACGTTATTATATATTTCCCTGACTCTCTGGCAATGTTTATTGTGTTAAGATTCTATACAATATATCAAATTTGAATAAAAACTGAGAAGAGATGTTGAATGCAGTCTAAAGATATGAAATGTAGTGAATTAACACACACACTCACACATTGATCAAAAAACACATAATGAGGATTTATGGCTCTGCCGAACACTACATGTGTGGGAGTTTTGGATTGATTGCAGGATATGAATCATCATCAAAGATGTAGGAAAAAATTGTTGGTTCCCAGTACCAGTAAGTAGTTGACTCCTTGTGCTATTGTCTACCTTTACAAGAGTCAGATCAGGTGTAAAATGGAGTCCTGCTGTCATATTTGGGCAAGAGCTGCCCAGTTGTCACTTTCCAGTCTTGATACTGTCCAAGAGCATCTCTGCATCCATGTGGGTGACAAATTATTTTCCACCCTCCACCATCTCTCCCACAGGTGGAATGTGGTGAGCCTCTTACTGTTGTATAGCTACTTCCATGAAATGTGCTCAGGTGAACTGCATTTCTTGGTTCCGGGATTAGATTGTTCTAATTCTACATGCCATGCCTTTTTTGGATACACCCCTGGTCAAAATCTTAAAACCAGATACAAAAGGAGTTAAAAAAAATAAAATACTGTTACTTTAATCAAAATACATTTGCAGAACATTTACATTGAATTAAAGAAAAAATATTTTTTCAATGTTTGTTTAAATTAATCAATTACAATCTTGTTTGTTGATAAACTTCATTTTCTAATTAAATGTAAATGTTTCACAAATATATTTTGATTAAAGTAACAGTATTTTATATCTTTTTTTAACCCTTTTGTATCTGGTCTTAAGGTTTTGACCAGGGGTGTATCTCAGTATCAGTTAATTCCCTTTAATAACTCAACTCTTCAAGTTTTTATTCCCTCTGCTATGGCCAGGTATTGAACTCACAACTCTTTGGGTCAAATTACTTTTTGGATCATTGAACCAACGCTTTTATCCACAACAGCCGAAACATTGTGAATATGGCAATAAAGATGACGATAACAGTCTGCGGAATGTAAATAGTTACAATACCTCATCTCAGAAACATAGACAGATCCTGAAGAAGGCCGGAGCGTACAACTGCCGAAACATTGTGAATATGGCAATAAAGATGACGATAACAGTCTGAGGAATGTAAATAGTTACAATACCTCATCTCAGAAATACAGACAGATGATGACATTAGTCCAAATGTAAATAATCATTTTTTTTTTTTTTCAGTATTCTTTTTCCTTTGAAAACAGAGAACCTCATTCAGGTAAGGAAATTAAAATATGTTTCAAAAAAAGTTTGTAGCTTTACAAATACAAAAAAAAAAAAAAAACCAAAAAAAAAAAAAAATACAAACAAACAAACAAAAAAAAAACAAACAAACAAAAAACACAAAAAATACAAAAAAAAAAAAACAAACCTTTTATCTTGGTACGTGTACGTGCCATTTCGGTACAATTTTTAGTTTGGACTTTATGTAATTCTAGTTTTTGATCTTTTGCTGGGATTTTAGAATTCAAATATGTTTGGCTCTTTAAGGATTCTTCCATTTTTAACATCTGCTGCTTTAGGTCCACAACTGAGCTTCTGTAATATTAGAAAGAATTTCTTCAGAAAAATAGAAACTATTGGTTTCTCTGGCAAATTCTATTTTACAATGGAAGCGAAAAAAAGATTCACTCAATGGAGAAAAATATTTTTACTTACTTTGATTGTTCCGACCCAGTAGAACTTAATTTCAATTTCTTAGCAGAATCCAAAGAAATCTTAGTGTTTTCCTTTGCATTTTTGTCTTTTTCAATAAAATGCATCTGTTTAGAATTCGGAAGCTTAATATTATAAGCTGAAAAATAAATGTAAAACACAGTTGGTTAAAAACAACATAAATCTGCTTTGAAAACCAGATTCATTTGGGAAAGATTAGAATAATCTGGAACACTATTTACATTATTCGGACTATTGACAGGACCCAAAGAGTGTGAGCTCAATACCCGGCTAAGGCAGTGGAGAACTTAGAGAGGGGAATTAACAGGAGATAACTGATAACTGACATCCATTAAACATAGGTACCTCCACGAAATTAGACAAACATTTAGACAATAAAATTTTGTTTTCGTCAAGTTTGGCGTCTTTTTCATCATGCTATGCTCTTTTTTTAGCGATCTCATGGAGGTACCTAATTAAACATGGCACATGGAACTAGAACAGTCTACCCCAGTGAGCAAAATAAAGGGTTCAGTTCAACATTCCAGCCACCTGAAGAAGGCCTGAGCGTACAACGGCTGAAACGTTGTAATAAATATGGCGACAAAAATGAGGACAATAGTCCGAATAATGTAAATAGCGTACATAATACCTCATCTCAGAAATATAGACAGATAATCTGGAACATTTACAAGACAAGGATGCAACTTTTAACAAGATTTATTATACATTCACTTGAAGGTAATCCTAAGGGAACAAAAAGTCTTGCCCAGGGTTATCATTGGTGGACACCATCTTGACAACTAAAGATATCCAGATGACACTGTGCTGAGAGCAGATACAGGAAGAAAACTAGAAAAACATAGACATAGTGTCAAAGGAATGGTTTTTCCCTTGACACCACTATTATTTTAACTACCTTCACTCCTCAGCAATGTTTATTGTTTTAAAAAGCGATGATTAGACTTGAAATAAAACTTAAGCATAAGAAAGTGAATTTATACATTTTTTTGTTAAGAATTTATAACAAAAATATTAAATATTATTTATTTATTAGATTGTTGATTTAAAAGAATAATTTTATATTTACAACATTCTAAAAACTAATACAATTAAAACCAATACAATGCAATATTTATTATTTACCAATTTATAGAGAAATAATTGTGAAAACAATTTTTTATTCATAAATTTAAAAGCATTTACTAAATTATTAAAACATGGGAACCAACAATAAGGAAATTCTTATTTACCATTTTACAAAGGTTGACTTAATAGGCAATTAGTTGCTGTTTTGCCAACCATTCCAATAAATAAATAATGTTTATTATATTTTTGTAAATTTTCAAGAACAAAGAAAATGTATAAACTTACTTTTAGGTTTTATTCCAATCCTAATCATCACTTTTTAAAACGATAAATATTGCCGAAGAGTGAAGGTAGTTAAAAAAGCAGTATCATGGGAAGAAACGTTCTTTGTCTATGTTTGCCAGAAATACCTTGTCATTTTTAAATCTTCTCATTTGTACCCTCTTACTTCTTTAAATAATGACCTGCATTTCTGTTTATGAATGTTAATGTAATATTTTTTTTTTTTAAGCTGTTAAGCAAAAATATTTCACATTGCAATTGGGGAATTTCCAAAGGTATTCTATAGTCATGGAACTCACAAGGAGCTTATTTAATCCTTAAAGATTCATTGGAAAATTTAAGTAGAAAACTAAAATTTTAACATGTATTTTTAGTTATTACCATTATCTTTTGAGTCTAATCATCATTTTATTCAGTTAAAACATTTTGGGCCGTGTTGGTTACCACTGCCATCCATCTCACAATTGTTGTTCATAGTGACATTTAAGGCAGAACAGTGCAATGGCTTGTTGGTTCCTTTTGCCTCAGGGATGTTCAAGTTACCCGTTATATGGTTCCTCCTCTCAAAGATGGATCTGTTACCTTCTTCTAGCCTTTGCCAGGACCTACAGGGCAGTAGGTGGTTTGAATTCAGAGTTTCCTTCTCCTAGACTGGTTGTCACCCAAGGCTGTAAGACACAGTCTGTCCTGTTATTTATTCATTAGCAGATGGTTTGAAATTAAAAATGTCCTTCTCCTAGACTGGTTGCCACCCCAGGCTATAGAACCCAGTCTGTCGTACTATTTTACCCATAGCTGGGAGGGGGAGAAAAGAGATGAATTCATATCTTTCCCTAGCACATAACTGAATGTAATGAACTTGACTGGAATTTGAACTCAACTCTCCAGTTCCTTAATCAGAGGAACCATTATTATTCCACTATGCCTCCTCTTTTGAGACTACTTTTATGTTTTAAGAGCTGCCTGCAAGTTTCAATCTGAAACCTCAAGCATCTGCAAGAGACTAATCAAGAAAAAGGGATGGGACAATGTTAATGTGGGAGATGGACATGGGGTGTGGTAGGGTGAAACTGATCATTAACAGTGCACAGAAAATGCAAGAGGCAAATCTGCTGTATTCACTTCAAATGAAATCGCCCAGGAAAGACATGACTATGGTAGTAGTATCCTATGTTCCCTAAGTACAAGCAATGAACTCGCCCAAGTTGGCTATTTAACTTGTAACTCCTTTTGTAGCTGAGTTTTATTTAGTTGAATAAAACTTAGCACTTTTATTGTTGTCCTGAGCTCTGTTTTCTCTTACAATTACTACAATGACTTCATCCCTTTCCCCCCAGCTATGGGTTAAATAGCAAGACAGACTAGGCTCTGTCACCTTTGTTGGCAACTACTCTATATAAAAAAAAAGAAAAGAAAACTGAATTCCAAACTGCAGAGAAAGTAACAAAAAGTTGTTAATGACTTAATTACCTTCCCTTTGATTCTAATACCTATATAAGGGCGTAAAGTGGAAGACTAAAGAGATAACAGAAGAAACTAAAGTGAGGATTAACACTGGAATTCTGCTGCTTGTATTATAAATTCAAAGCGCAATGAAGTAGTAGTTAGTCAAATATTTAGAATCTGGATAGCCGACTTTGGAACTCCACAAATATTTTTCAGTGACAGTTGTAGTGAATATGAAAATCACGTTATGAGAGGAATGAATGAAAAACTTAGAGTGGAAACATTAACTACAGCAGCGGAATCCCCATTCAGTAATGGAATCGTAGAACACCACAATGCCATTCTGTATGAAACAATGTTTAAAACAACTTAAGTGTAAGCCTGATTTGGCTTTGGCATGGGAAGTGAGTGCTAAAAATACAAAATAGGGGGCAATTATTCACCAAATCAGCTGGTATTTGGATGTAACCCAAACCTACCGAGTGTTCTTCATGATTTTCTTCCCACCTTAGAACCAACCATTTCAAGTGAAATTGTAAGGAAGACTCTAGAAGCCTTACACAAGGCCAGAGAAAATTTCATCCAAGCTGAATCCAGTGAAAAGATTAAAAGTGGCTGGAGAGGTCCAGCAGCAGTTGTTGGTACAGATGACAATTTGATCTGGATTCATCATGGACGAGCCTTGTGTAAATGTCATCCATGTCATTTGTTTAAAGTGCAGAAGGCTTTACAAAAATCAAAAACTAATCAGGAAAAGCTGGACACATCAATAAATACAAAAAGAAAAGTGATGATTCCTGACAGTTCTCATGATGTATGCAATAAGGAAGACAGAAAAGAAAATTTAGGTAACTCTAAATTGGAGAGTGGAGATGAAACTGGACAATCAAATGACAACGGAACAATGGAGGAATTATTTTGTCTATTTGAGAATAGTTTCCAAGTAGCATCAGGTAACTCTCAACCAGGAAGCTCTTCAATCTCAAATCAGAAAAGGTTATTGAAGAGTGATAAACTACCAAGACCAAAACCAAAATCTCATGTACAGCTGAACCTGAGTGATGACACAACAATGTCTGTCAAGGTATTGTCACATCGGCCAAAACACCAAGGAAAAGATGGAGATTGGCTAAATGTACATATGCAACGAAATTCTGAACCAAGCAGTTTCACTGAAAAGATGTGGTATCATGGAATGAAATATCAGACTAGGAAGAAATAGTTTTGTTTTTCTGCATTGATGAAATAAGTCAAGAGGTACTAGATGCAAAGGGAGAAAAAAAAAATTAATTTATGTTTGCAGGACACTAATGTTAAAGAGTTAATTACCTCCCCTTTGATTCTAATACTTACATAAGGCTGTCAAATGGAGGCTACTTTAACTTTGTTTTTTTTTTTATTCTAGAAATCATAGAGGGTTAAAGAAATAGCGGAAATAACTAAAGTGAGGAATAACAGAAATCACTTTGCTATCTTTCCCAAGAACAAGCAGGACAAGGCACAGATATTGTGACCAGCCATGATCATCTGCATCCAGAGGAACCATGGCACTTAAAGAAAAAATTCAGAATAAAATAAGATTGTAAAATTGTTTAATTCAAATGTAATCCATAGTTGAGGTGGGGGATAGTTCAGCTGATTCCTTTGTCTCTAATTACAATGACAGCTTTGAATGTAAAAATCATTTTAATTGAAATATTCCTGAAAAGATGTCCTCCTACCTGTGGCCAGTTCGCCAACTGCTGGATTGTCAACAATTTTTTTCTGTTTAGAAGCAAAATTCAAACTGCAGTATGTATCATGGTAGTGTTTAGCTTCTGGTGCAATATTAACAATCAGCACAATATGAGATGAACCGCAAAGAGAATTCTGGGGGGGGTAAAAAAAAAAAAAAAATATCAATGCACACATATAAAAAAGAGGATTGCTAAATATCAACACATTCAGTTGCAAAACAGAAAGTTTATTAATTCAAAATATTCCGTTTAAGTGGTGGAAAATTAACATAATGGTTGGTAGTTTTAGTGTATGAAATGTGTAGGCAAATCGAACAATTATTATGGGACAGAAGTAGTATTATATAAATAATAGGCTATCTCTGTCCCGTAATGGTTGATATATTTAGTGTATGAAATGTGTAGGCAAATGGAACAATTATTATGGGACAGAAGTAGTATTATATAAATAATAATAGATTCCCTCTGTCCCATAATGGTTAGTACATTTAGTGTATGAAATGTGCAAGCAAATGGAACAATTATTATGGGACAGAAGTAGTATTATATAAATAATAATAGATTCCCTCTGTCCCATAATGGTTAGTACATTTAGTATATGAAATGTGTAGACAAATGGAACAATTATTATGGGACAGAAGTAGTATTATATAAATAATAATAATATACAGGGTACAATGGATAAATTGTCATATAAATTATGCAAAAATCAAAATAACACTGACATCTCATTTTAACAAATATATTTACCAAAATGACGCAAAAATATCTTGAAATACTAAAGAATAAATTTATTTAATAAAATCACCATTGGTTTCAACCACATCCTCCAGACGACTTCTGAATCTCCTGCATCTCTTCTGGACGGTCTCCTTATTTAAGTTGATGAATCCTTGCCTTCAGTTTATTTGGAGTGACAAGGAGTTTTCTTGGTCTCTCTCTCAACTGCTCCCCACACATAATAATCAAGGGGGTTGCAGTCTGGGGAGTTAGGTGATTAGATGTAAGGGAAAATATGGTCACAGAAATTGTCTGATAGCTATTACTGGGTTCTCCTGCATGCGTGGTATGGTGCAGAGTCCTGTTGTTAGACTTGGGCTCTTCCAACAGCCACCATCTTGACCAAGTTTTCTGGTGGAGTGAATTGCGTTATGGTCATCTTTTTCTCACAGATGGTGCCCAACTGACCCTACCATACTGTATAGTGGAAAAAATTAAAACAAACAATGTGCATGTGCAAAATGAAAAATATAAAATGGCAATAATGTACCCACTGTGCTACCTCTGTCCCATAAAGTTTGGTACATTTAGTGAATGAAATATATAGGCAAATGGAACAATTATTGTGGGACAGAAGTAGTATTATATAAATAATAATAGACATCTGTCCCATAATGGTTGGTAAATTTAGTGAATGAAATGTATAGGCAAATGGAACAATTATTACGGGACAGAAGTAGTATTATATAAATAATAATAGACTACCTCTGTCCCATAAATGTTGGTACATTTAGTGAATGAAATGTATAGGAAAATGGAACAATTATTATGGGACAGAAGTAGTATCATATAAATAATAATAGACTACATCTGTCCCATAATGGTTGGTACATTTAGTGAATGAAATGTATAGGCAAATGGAACAATTATTATGGGACAGAAGTAGTATTATATGAATAATAATAGATTACCGCTGTCCTATAATGGTTAGTACATTTAGTGTACGAAATGTATAGGCAAATGGAAAATTATTATGGGACAGAAGTGGCAATAAATCTAAAATGAAATAAATACCTGGAAACTTACTTGTAACAATCTGGTGAGTTTACTGCTTCTAAACAGAACGGGTCGCTAAAGAAAAGAAAGAAAGATTAATAAATATGCATTTTTATCACACACAATTGTGATAAAACTGAATTGCCTAAATATAATTGTCCAGCTTTAAATGTGGGACAGGACCAGACAAGCTCCAATCAAGATTGACATCAAGAAACAGAAATGAGAATGGATTGGCCACACAGTCATCAAGCCTGCTTCTAGTGTCACCAGGCTTGACTGGAATCCACAAAGGAAGCGAAAAGTGGGTCGACCAAAACACACTTGGCGCAGAAGTGTTGACACAGAGGTGAAGGCAGCCGGTATGACATGGGCCGAACTGAAGAGGATCGCCCGGAACCGCATCCGTTGGAGAGGTGTTGTTGCAGCCCTATGTTCCCTAAGAAATCAAGAGACATAAAGAAGAAGAATCGTCCAACTTTAATCCTAATTAATTTGAAAGCTGGTAAACTCTTGTCTGCATAAATACTTTGTTATATCCCCAAGATGACTTAAATGGGGAGTTTGAGTTTTAATTGTATTCCTAAAGCTTTTGACTGTATTCTGACAGCTGTCATGTTAGCATGCATTTTAAAGTTAAAAAAAAAAAAAAAGTCCTGGGTATGATGATAAACTACATCCGGCAGTAAGGCCTCCGATTGGGAGATTTAAGGTTTTGAGTAGCATGGAACCACCTCTAAATTGCCATTGTTCCCAATTTCACTCTAACCCAGGGTGGTAGCACCAGTTACGGTCCCAGCTATGGGCAAATAGTGAACCCTCAAACAAAGATAAAACTATGAAAGTATTTGTTGGAATTTCAAACGCCATGGACATATGGCCCACTGGATAAAAACTCTGGTTGATTTATCCAAAAGAGACTCAAACCAAAGAGGTGTGAGTTTCACAGGGGGAATAAAAACTTGGAGAGTTGAGTTACACAGGGGAACTGAAACCGAGATATCCAAAGGCATGGCATGTGGAATTAGAAAAATTTACCTCCGTGGACTAAATAAAGGGTTTGTTTTGAAATTCCAACAAATATCATCTGAAGAAGGGCAGAGAATACAACAGTTGAAACATTGTGAATATAGTAATAAAGATGAGGACAACAGTTCGAACAATATAAATAATGTAAATAGTTACAATACCTTAGCCCACTTATTTAATTTTAGAAAATTTCAATATCTGTCTATATTTGTGAGATGAGGTATTATGTACACTATTTACATTATTCAGACTATTCTCCTCATCTTTGTTGCCATATTTATCACAATGTTTCGGCCATTGTACGCTCTGGCCTTCTTCAGGTGGTTGGAATGTTAAACTGAACCCTTTATTTCACTCACTGGAGTAGACTGTTCTAGTTCCACTTGCTATGCCTAATGGATGTCAGTTATCAGTTATCTTCTGTTAATTCCCCTCTCCTGAATAATGTAAATAGTGAAAAAATTTCAAGAAATTCATTTTTATATCTCAATGTTTATATTAGTTATAAGGACAAGTCCTTGGAGAATTTAATTCAAATTTTTTGTCAAACATGGCCCCCAGTTACTGAAAATCTTCTCTGAATCATAAAATAAAAAAAGCAATAAAACTAAAACATTATTTAATTAGAGAAGCTTTTAATTGCTTTTATGAATAAGATATATGATAAAAACTATTGTACATTATTTACATTACTCGGACACATGGCACAGTGGATAAAGGAATTAGTTAGATCCAGTGACAGGACACAAAGAGTGTGAGTTCAATACCCGGTTAAGGCAGTGGAGAACTTTCAGAGGGAAATTAACAGGAGATAACTGACATCCATTAAACATGGCACATGGAACTAGAACAGTCTACCCCAGTGAGCGAAATAAAGGGTTCAGTTCGACATTCCAACCACCTGAAGACGGCCGGAGCGTACAATGACCGAAACGTTATAATAAATATGGCGACAAGGATGAGGACAATAGTCCAAATAATGTAAATAATGTACATAATACAATAATAATCTTAGAAATATAGACAAAGATTATTGCCTTACGGAAAAAATTTGTTTGATAAATAATGAATTTTTACAAGAATTGTTTTCATTTTTTTTAAATTTTAATTAGAATAACTGATAAAATTTTAAATCTTAAAATTCTGTATTAATTTGTAGCAGTTAGTTGATAATGTTAGAAAGTAAAAACTATATTTATTAATCATAAATGGAAAAGCTTACTACAATTCAGTAAGCCCCAGTATTTTAAAAAGCATTTTAAATTTTGTGTGTGCATCTAAATGCACAGATTTTTGTAAATTCAGATATCCGTACACAACATTATCAGCAAATAAGAGTGGTAACTGTAGTAAATTAAAAATTTATTTGTAATTTTTTTCACATTTCCTCAACAAGCATCTTTGTAAGTAATACTATAATGCAAAGTACCTAAAATTCAATAAAATATTACATTACTTAGAGGATCTTTCTAAATTTTTAAGATTGTTGGGTATTTAAAAAATTATATAAAAAATGTGTTCATGTTATATTCAAGTAATTTTTTGTTATATTTCCTTTACTTAAAAATGCCAGACATTAAGCTATCAATAAATCTGTCAACACTTCCTAAAAACACCCAACACCAGAAAAAAATGGTTTTCTATAATATTTTAAGTTAAAGTAAGTAATATTTGCTTTAATTCAGATTAATTAAACATTAACTCAGTTAATCATCCTCAAATAATATTTCAGAAAAGTATCTTTGATTTTTGAAAGATTTTTTTAATTAAGAGAATTATGTTGTGTTGACAGATTTATCAATCTGGGAGATTTTAGTGAGTTTACAGATAATTAAAAAAATCATTTCAATCAATTTAAATCCTGTTTTAAATATAGCAAAATATTTTGCTGATATGAAATATTAAATTTAATCTATTAGCTTGGAACTAAAAATAAAATTTTCAAGAAAGATTTTTTGTCATTTTTAAAATGTGTTGTATAAGACACTGGTTTGAAACTAGATTGCCAGTAACACAGGCGATTCCATTATTAAATAGATCACATGATCATAAAGGAAGTGAATAAATAGGAAGTAGCGTGATGACTATACAACCACTATTCACTCTTCTTAACTATCATCTATTGCTATACGTTCACTCTCTCTACTACTATGCAGATTACAATTCTCTTCTGATCATTATACTATTTGGTGATTACTACTTGACTTGAACAAGTATTACTATTGGAAGATGTTACTACTAGTACTGGCATCTATGAAATCTTGAATATAATGAGTATTTGTGGAAATGATAATGAGCTTTCACTTGACATTGCAAAAGTGACAAGCGAAGTTGTCCAACATCACACAAAAAAAAAAAAAAATGCATTTTAAACCTGAGGTATCGCATTTTTTTTGTTTTTGTAGGTACCTATTTTTATGATAGTAGTTCTGGGGGCAGACAACTATGGATGCTTTCACCACAAAACAAGTGCAAAACAAATTTTTCATCCTAAATACTGAATTATCTTGCCAAGTTTTTTTTACCTTGCTTCTTAATCTCTTCCACTTTCTCTCCCTTCTTAACTTCTTTTTCCCTTTCTCTCCCTGCATTGTCCTTTCAGGCCATTGGCCATCAATGTCTCTCCTCGACTTCCTTTTTGTTGTTCTCAGCAATACTTGCTCCTGTAAGATCTTTTCTTTTTTCTTTTGTTTCTCTATCGATCTCTTGAATTTTGCTAAATGGTAGCTCTAAATTATCTTCAGGCCAACCAAGGATGCACAACCATTGTAACTGCCCATCAACTGTCAACAATTAGGCATGGTCTTGAGATGCTTCTAAGAGTTTACTGACCTCAGATATTATCCCATTGAAATTTAAATATGATTTTTCTTTCAGCATGGTGATTAACCAGATTTTAAAATAGAGATTAAATAAACGACAATGTTTAACTTTTGTGTACAAAAAAAAAAATGATGTGTCAAAAAGACTTATTCCCTTGACACAGCTATTACTGTATACATTTTTGACTCCATCGATATGTTTAGTTTTAAAAAGCAATGATTAGAATTTTCATCATCATCCTTTGACCACCCTATGGTTGATCGAAACTCCACTGACACTTCCTTCCCACACTGTTCAGTCCTGTATTGCTGTCCCCAGATCCACAATGTCTAACCTTGAGTCCCAAGCTATGGTGTCTGGGAAAGTCAGTTTTCGTGAGAAGACACTTTCAGAAGGATGCCATAGGAGTAAGGATGAGACGATTTCCCAGTCCGTTCAGTGGAATCTTAATACCCAAACATGTGAAAATGGATACATATTCATTATTCTTCAGAATTGACAACAAAGATGTTAAACGTTATTTATTTATTAGATTGAAAAGTTAGTTTATAAATTTTTCAATAAGAACATTCCTTTCTAAATTTATTTATAAAAAGTAAATAAATATCACACTGTATTTGGTTCATGCATTTTCATAATCTCGTAAATAAATACTGACAAGACAGTCAAAAGTGTATACAGTAATAGTGGTGTCAAGGGAATAACAGTCCTTTTGACAAACCATTTTCTTGAAGGTACAAAGCTTAAACATTGCCAAATAAATTATACTGCATTTTTGTTTTATTCCTGATGCAAGATTTTCAAATACAAGAGGTAATTTGAATATTTTTTCTTTATTTACTTTTGTTTAATAAATTCTAAATCTTCTTGGTCATAGATGCTGGATTATATTTCAGTTTTTACTTATGAAAAAAAAGAAAAAAAAAAAAAGATTTCAAAGTCCGGTAACAAAATCAAAGGGAGTTAATTCAATAATTAGAATGTGGAATGTGTTTCACTGTTAAAATCAACAAAACATTTTTCTTTTATCAGAAAAAAAATCAACCACAACAAGAGAAACGAAAATAAATTTTAATAAATTATGCTATTGGAAACTTTTTTTTCTTCTATGTGCCATGTTCCTTCATGACGTTGGCTCTCAACAATTTCTTGCTATATGTAGCCCTTAATAAATTGTCTTTTTGTTATTTCTCCTAAACCTTACGCAAATGTGCTGCTTTCCGGTCCCTCTTGCCTTCAATCTGTCCTGTGTGTATCAGATTTTCCAATTCCTTTCCTCATTATGTAGCCTAAAAATTTCAACTGTCACTTCTTGATGTTAAGAATAAGTTTCCTTTTTATTTCCATTTTCTCTAAAACTTTGTTGTTGTTCATATCAGCGTGTCTTAACCAGTAATTTATTTTACCAGTGTCCTAAACAGTAATACTTACCAGTAATTTATTTTTTACCAGTGTGTCTTAAACAGTAATTTATTTTACCAGCGTGTCTTAACCAGTAATTTTATCAGTAGTAGAAAGGGTGTTTTAATAACTTGGACTGATTTTAAATGTGAATTAATTTTAAGCGTCTAATGATTTTTTTCCTTTCCTTTCAGATTTAACAACTTGAGTCTTTGTTAATCTTTCCATGGTTGAAATTGCCAATCAAACAACGTGTTAAAGTTTCAAGAGTAAAAATTGTTTATAAATTCAAACAAGCTTGGTCGATGGTAAATGTGAAAACACCATTGTGTGCTCATTTATGCCATTCAGCTGAAAACATTGCTTCAGTGCACAAGAATGTAGCTGAAAATCTAGACACCCCTATTCAACATCATGCACAGGAATTGAACCTCTCCACAACGTTACATTGTTTCCAATTGCACTCTTGGTTGGTCGATTATGTTGACCAAAAATTCGCATAGTGCGCAAAATGTATTTCTGTTTGAATGTCCATTTCCATAATAGGCTTCGATAACTAACACTTTCCAAATTAAGAAAAATATCAAAATTTTCTTTCAAATCTTTGACTTCTATTGATAAAAACGATTAAAGGGACACAACTCTCTAACTTTCAATAAAGTGTGTTGTCACCTGAAATATTGGATTCCCAAGTTTTCATTTCAATTTTTGTACATGATTTTCTGTGACAAATTTTTTTGTACAATGACACTTTTTATAAATTAGAAATAAATTTGGTAATAATCAAATTGCGAAATCCAGCGAAAATTACGCATGAAATAAAAATAATTCTTTGGAAATTAAGGACATAAGTACATTTTATATGTTTATGAAAAACTAAGTAATCCGTATGGGCAAACCTAAGGAGGATAAAATTCAGAGAGCTCAATGTAAATCCAGAGCA
>CAHIKZ030005157.1:322500-325000 GCA_903632075.3 Acanthosepion pharaonis | reverse complement strand
GAGAGAGAGGAAACTCCCGATGTGCCACTACTGCAATAAAGTAGGACACCTCGTGTCCAATTGTTGGACGAAGCGGAATGCAGAGTCCAGAGCCCTAAGTCAAGAGACCCCAAGGGCTAATTTCTTCCGACAGCGTTACCCCTAAATAGGAAACCGAATGAAGATGTGAGGGAGGAGTATAGGCCATTTGTGTCTAATGGTGCTGTATCCCCGTTGATAACCCCAATGAAGAAGAAATCCGTGAAGATCTTGCGGGACACTGGGGCCACTCAGTCCCTGATTGTGGAGAGCTTCGTGCCGTGTGGATCGGATTCGCCACTGGCGAAATTTGTTATCATACAGGGTGTTAACAGCAACTTTGTTAGCGTTCCCTTCATCGAATCCACCTCACGTCTGGGTTAGTTTCTGGCCCTGTCGAGGTCGGAGTAGTTCCTAGTTTGCCTATGAAAGGCATATCCATGCTGTTAGGAACGAATTGGCGGGTGGTAGGGTGATACCCCACCCTAAAGTAGTTCGGAAATCGTTGCTTCGGTGAGACACCAAGATATCGAGGAAGAGAATCTCGATATATTTCCCTCATGTGCAGTGACCAGAGCACAGGCCAGAAAGAAGGCCGATGAAAAGATAAACGAGATAATCGATGGGACAGAGGACGAAGTGATAGACCTATCGCAGACGTTTATAAATCCTGATGTGGGATTAAATTATCCTCCCGATAGTAACCCAACTGGAAATAGCGATGGTATTGTTGAGCCCGCTATGGACATTCCATTATCGAGGAGAGCACTTATAACAGAGCAGGGGAGTGATTCTGAGCTCACCCCACTCTTCCGTCACGTATTGCCGAGGATGAGTTGGAGAAAGTTCCAACTGGATACTTTATTAAGAATGAGATACTAATGAGGAAGTGGAGACCCCCGACATCTCCGCCTCAGAAGACTGGTCGACAGTCCACCAAATAGTACTCCCTAAACGGTACAGACCGGAGGTCATGAGGACAGCTCATGAGATCCCATTGGGGGTCACCTTGGCGTTAACAAGACGCACGATAAGATCGTCAGATACTTTTACTGGCCGGGTATCCAAGGGGCGTGTCTGAGCATTGCGGACTTGCCACATCTGCCAGGTTGTAGGGAAGCCAACCAGAAAATCCCCATCGCACCCCTACATCCCATTCCTGCCTTTTGAGGAGCCATTTTGTCACATTATCGTGAGACTGTGTTGGTCCGTTACCCAAAACTAAGTTAGGGAACCAATACCTGCTAACGATCATAATAACGCCTCGACCAGGTTTCCGAGCGATACCCATGAGAAATCTATCCGCCAGGAAAATAGTAAAGGCCCTTGTTAGCTTTTTTTTTTTTTCACCATGGTCGGCTTACCCAGGGTGATACAGTCAGACCAGGGATCCAACTTCATGTCAGGGGTGTTTCAACAAGTTTCTGAGAAGTTTGGGTATAAAATCCATTAAGTCAAGCGCCTATCACCCCCAGTCCCAAGGTGCCTTGGAGAGGTTCCACTCCACCTTGAAGAGCATGATGAGAACATATTGCCTGGACCACCAACACGATTGGGACGAAGGTATCCCATTCCTAATGTTCGCCGCATGAATCCATTACAGGAATCGTTGGGGTTCAGCCCATTTGAATTAATATTTGGGCATTCAGTCCGCGGTCCTTTAAAGGTACTGAGGGAAGGTTTGTTGCGGGAAGACCCAGTAACAGAAAATTTGCTGGAATATGTTTCACGTTTCCGAACCCGACTAGCAGAAGCATGTGAACTGGCCCGCGAGAACCTCCGTCGGTTCAGCATAAAATGAAAGATCGATCGACCGAGACACAGTCGAACGAAATTTCAGTGTCGGGGATAAAGTACTAGTGTTATTACCCTTGCCCGGACATCCTCTCAAAGCTCGATTCCATGGCCCGTATGAAGTGGTCAGGAAGGCCGGTGACCTCAACTACGTCGAAGAACCCTGATCGCAGGAAGTCGACACAGATGTGTCACATTAACATGCTTAAGCCTTACTATGAACGGGGAAAGACCGACCGTGTGTTAGTAATCAGTGGGCCTAACACTATGCCCGAGCCCACGGAGATCCGAGGAGAAGTTATGGAAAGGGGTGACCACCCCACCAAACTTTACAACTCCGAGGTACTAGCTGACCTAAGCGCTGGCTGTCGATTTAGCCCTTGAGGAGAGGAAGGATTTAGCCTCCCTTATCGAGGATTTCAGGGGCCTGTTCCCTGACGTACCCAACCAAACCACCGTTACTTATCATGATGTGGAAGTAGGAGATGCCACCCCATTAAACAGCATCCCTACCGAGTCAACCCACGGAAAGCCGAATCCCACGTGGAGAAATAGACTACATGCTAGAGAACGGCATTATCGACGTAGCCAAAGCAGTTGGTCCTCCCCCGCGTGCTAGTGGACAAACCTGACGGCTCAGTTCGGTTTTGCACCGACTACCGAAAGGTGAACTTCGTCACTAAGACGG
>CAHIKZ030005157.1:230000-317500 GCA_903632075.3 Acanthosepion pharaonis | reverse complement strand
ACATTCACTTACATTCTAATAGCCTTGGGAAAGGTACGAATCTTTTACTTCTCTCACCAGCTATGAATAAATAGCAGAACAGACTGGGTTCTATAGCCTTGGATGGCAACTGGTCTACCACAGAAAGAAATGTCAACCTACTGTGAGAAAAAATCTGCCTCGTCAGTCATGTATCGAAAGATACATGATCGCCTAAATATGTATCACACATGGCACATAACTGACTGAATATTAGAAAAAAAATACAAGCTTCAAAATAATCGCAATCATTGCTGCCACCGCCTCCTCTTCCTCCAATTTCTTTAGAAACAACCTTTTATTACTTTCTTTGGGGTGTCACTTGATCTGGTTGACCAATCCCTTCCTAGGGATCATAACAAGGGGCAGTCTGAACCTTAAGCAAAAGCTAACCATCACTTTTAATTATAATTTTGGCCATCATCATAATAGCTATTGTGATGATGGCCAAACCAAGAGTCCTCCACAGGAGCTAGCTTAAATGCCACCCAATAGGGTGGCTTTAAAGCTAGTTTATAATAAAAACGTTCACTGCAATTTTGGGTATAAAAGGAAAATAAGAGTTACTCCCTTGAACCCTGAAAGCAACAATAATGGCTAGTATAATATATTAATATATATTTTTAATCTTGCATAATCTGGCAACCCTGAATCTGAGCTCAACAAAAATTGTTCCCTGCACCTAACTCAGTGTGTGTGTGTGTGTGTGTGGCCAAGCAACTCCTTGGCCACACACACACACACAGTACTTTATATATAAGATTATCTTGTCAACTATATGTAACTTCAACATAAAACAGACCCTAACCAGTGAAACAGTTTGAAAATCCTTTAGAGCCTCATAATTCCTTAAAGATGATGGAAAGTAACATAAGATGACAAATTCCCACATTTATACAAACTTTAAATTCTTAATTCTGAATCCTAAACTCTCCAAACTTTAGAATATAAAGTTCATACACTTTTTAAAAGCATCATGTCATTTTTACAAAATAATAGTTTAGTTAATATTTTTTAATTTCACTATCCCAAAATCTTTCTCAAAATGGTGAAAAGGTGCTGTATGACAGGTGGTTGTGATTATCAAAACAAGGTTTGTGTATTTTATTTTCCCACAGATCAGAATGATTGAGAATCAAGGTTAAGGGCAATACTTTGAGACAACACTGCTAACAAACCAAACTCTTTTTTGTGAAAGGCATTTTTCATCTGATTATGAAACAGTGGTTATTACAAGAAAAGTACAACCAAGAAATCCACCAGCAATATTTGATCAAACAAAACTAACAAACTTCTGCTTCTGTGCAAAATGATGAGTTGGCACAGTTTCTAGAAAAAGAGAAAATCCTCACTTATGAAAAATTGTTTCAGAATGTTGATCAACAGGATTTTGTCTCAGCAGTTACATGATATAAGTCAAACAATCAGTTGTTCATCAAATCTGATGATTCCTTTTCTTTTTTTTTTTACTGGAAATATTCGAATGATTTTAATTAAAATTTTTCAAAACTTGAGATTTGAATGTTACCATGCTTATATATATATATATATATATATATATATATATATAAATAAATGGAACTAATGTCTTTAATTTAATTACAAAATTAAATTTGTAGCTTTTAGCTTCTATTTTTTAAATAAATCAATTTATAATATTAATGCTCTGTAAATTTACATTAAGCACTATTTTGTAAAAGTAAAAATATCTTACTGTGCTTTCTTTTTATATATATATATATTTTTATATACACACACACACACACACACACACACACACACACACACACACTTCTCTGTCAAAATGAGATATTTAAAGAGCATATTAATTTTATGTCAACACAAAGCATTGGAACAAAACATTAAGATTCTGATATTTTAATCTGGAAATTTGAATATTTTGTTACAACTCAGTCATTATATAACAGACATCACCATGACCACTGTCAGAACATGACCAGATTTGACATCAGAAGTTTAAAAATTAGATGACTTTAATTTTCTTGGTGATATTTCATTCAAATTCAATCTTTGAAAATCAAAAGAAGAGGTTGCTCTACAATATCATGGAGGAAACTTATTTAATTTGGCTGAAAATTTTGAGGGTTTAGCAAAAAACAGTATTGGGTATCATGGTAAAATGTTTAAATGGTGGACCAAAAATTTTATTAAAATGACCCCTGTTGTAAAAGTAGAAGAAATATGAAAAAAACAATCATATATTGTTGATGCAATCAGTCAAGTAATTGCAGTTGTATGTGACAATAACAGGACCCACCAATCTTTTTCCCCAAAAATATTTGACATTGTTTATAAGAGCCTTGGATAATTAAAAATGTCTTCTACTTACTTTTTGATTATGTCAACCTTTTTAAAAATATTAGGAATAAACGGATTACTGAACCTACTTCTGAATTATTGGTTTATTCTGAAGGTAAAAAGATGAGAGCAAAATGGGAAATTGTAAAAGATCTTTTTAAGTATGAAAAAAACTTAATTTGTTAAGCTGCTGAAACTAACTGATGTAGCAGTTTACCCAAAACCTGTTGAGCAACGAAATGTTTCCTATTGTTTAAAAGATTTTTGTAATCAAACTGTAGCTGCCATTAAAATATGCAAATTATTAAATGGGGAGGATACTGCAGAAACACCTTATTTCATTGAAAAAATTTTAAAATTTTAGAAAATTGTCTGTGTCAAAGAAATATATGGCAACACAAAGAAAAATAATCCACTGAAAAAGGTGATATCAGATTTAGATGATGAACATTTGTTATTTCTTTCTAATCCCTGTGCCGCACCAGGAAATTTTTCTCCCCGGAATTGATCCTCCAGATTTACAAATCAACAATTCTCCCTTGCATGGAGTATTGCTGCCATATATTGTCTGGAGCTCCTTCTGTTTACCTCGGGGTTCTTGATAGGCTCCAGAGGCGGATATGCAATATAATTGGCCCTGATCTGGCATCTCGTCTACAGACACTTTCTCACAGATGCGCCGTCGACTCTCTCTGTCTGTTTTACAAATACTTTCATGGCAATTGCTCCGAGGAGCTGCATTCACTGGTTCCTAGACTTCAGGAGTTCAAGCGCCCTACGAGGCTGGCATCCCGCTCTCACCCCTTCACTGTCAAAACTCCTAAATGTAGCCGTCTCTTCTACTCCAATAGCTTCACACCTCTTGCCTGTGGAACTCCCTTCCCTATTCTAGTTTCTCTGAGAGCTATAATTTCCAGCTATTCAAATGTAATGTCAATCGACATCTCCAGTTGCCTTGATCTATCCACTACTCTTCTCCTCATCCTTTCTTCTATCACTCCTATCTGATCTTACTTCAAATTTTCTGTAACCCCTTGCTGCCTAGTGGCTTCCCGCCTTGCTTGGGGTGAAACGCTTAAAAAAAAAAAAAAAAAAAAAAAATCTGGAAAAATGACAAAAAGAATGGGAAGAAATCAAAGAAAAAGAATTAAATTATTAACAAGAGATACTAAGTCAGTCATTGAATATACATGCAATGGCTTAATTGATGTTCGTAGATATTTGCTAAGAAGTGGATTTTATCTTGTTATGCTTGGTGAATTTACCACAAACTATTTGGAAAATTAAGACAAATTTCTGGAGGTACATATTTTATAAAAGTTCAAAATGTTATTGAAAAATTTGAACTATTTTTTAAATTAAATGTTGATGTCAGAGAATACAACTTTGATCCAGGTCATAATTGCTCAAAATGTGGACATTTGCTGGATGAAATTTGATAATTTGATGCCAAACATTTGATAACTTACCAGATCTTGAAACTTGGATTCTTAAAGATATTAAAATGTCACTTTTGTATATAGCAGGCTATGTTACAAGAAAAGATTGTCCCACAGAAAAGAAAATATTTAATATTGTTTTTTATTTTCAAGTATATAAACATTTTTGAAAGAAATAGATTGTGGTAATTTAAAAAAATATCACAGGGATACCAGTTATTTTTATTTTCAATTTCCCTCTTTTTATAAATATTTAATTGGTTAACTCTAAATTATTCTGTTAATTAATTTTGTGTTCTTGCTAATGTAAATTGATTTTAATTTTTAAAACTATATATACTGGTAATATCTATTATTGTATTATAGCAAAATAAGTACTTTCTTCATCTTTTGTGAAACAAATTGTACATGTAAGTAAATTCACAATAAATTATCAAAATTGTTTGTGAAATTCACATTTTTTGTGAAGTATTTTCAGATTTTTTTGATACATGATTTTAGAAAATGCTGAAATTGCTTTCTGATTTTATTATTTAATTATATTTCCTGAAATCAATTGGTATAAACAAATTAATTCATTATTTAGCAATATCATCTAAAAATGTCTAATTTATGTTGAATAAAGTGATTTTTGTGCATTTAGTTATTTAATGTTATTTTTGTTCTTTTTTTACATTTATGGAAATAAATCAATAATTGTAAAATACTTCTTAATATTATATATAGTTGCTAATTAACTAATTACTGGACATTACTAACAAGTTCCTTGCTAAAAATGTTCTCAGTAATTGTTATTCAGTAGCAATTTAGGTGTATACATGTCCGTTCTCGATCGTAGACCACAGTCAAATGGTAATTTGGGATTTCTCTATTATGCAATTTGTATGCTCTGTTATAATAAATACATTGAGCTCTTTTTGTGGATGAGTTTTAATATTTTATATTAATAGGATCCACTTGGATTATATACCAACAGATTTATTACTTGTATTTTATATATATATATATATATATAAATTTACCACTAATATCATATATATATATATATATATATATATATATATATATATATATATATATATATATATATATATATATATATATATATTATATAGATGTGTACATACATACATGCAATTTGAATAAAATTGAAATGGACATCTGTGGCACAAAGGTTAATTTCCCTTTATGTCTGGCAACAACCCTGGGTAACTGGAAAAGAATAGAAGTCTAATTGTGCAGCCCTTTGAAGACATTTACTTGACATCTTTATTAAAACTGAATATACATTTCTCATAAATGTCTTTTGAATGACAAACAGTTTAGATCTGAAATTGTAAAGTGACAGGTACCCGACAAAAACTTTAGAAAAGATAGAGAAATGACTTACCTGGAGCCTTCATTTCCTGTCAGCTGATTGTCTTCAGGGCCAGCCAGATCAACCAGAAAGACTTTGCTAAGATGGCATTGTTTTAAGGTATGTAAATCAGTTTTGACGACCTTCAGTAAAAGAACACTGTGACTGCTGCTGGAGTTTGCACTCGAATAGGTTGTGGCTGTTGTTCTATTTGTAAAGAAAGCAAGTTCTTTATTTAATAAAGTGTTGCTTATGTAGGACAGTAAGCAAAATGGTGAGTCAAAGTGAAAGTTAAAAGAAGAAAATTTGATTCTTTTCAAATGGTTAATGTTCAGATGAGCATCCTTCTTGATGTCCATCAATTCAATTCTTGTACATAAACAGGGGAGGGGAGCTTGAGGGTCAATAAGATGAGGACACTGCATAATTGCAGTCTTCAAATTAAAATATTAAGGCAATCAGACCTATTTCTTATTACTATAAACACTATTTTTAGTAGGTACATTTGAGTTGATAATGTTTTGATATGTTTTTTACAGTTTATCAACCCTTTTTTGGTTATTTAAAGTTGGAACAGATTTTGGATTGTAAAAATAATTTGACTTTATCTTTTTTTTTTTTTGGTGAGTGAATATTGCATTAACATTTTTTTTTTTTAGTATAACAATGATTTATCCTGATAGAAGCCCTGCTATTTAATCCATAGCAAGAGAGAAGGAATTAGATTGATACCGTTCCTAAGTTGTGTATGAAAAATAACAAAAATGAGAAAATTGGCAGGCAATTCTGATACTTCCTGATGAGCAGACTGAGCAATTACACAAAGGCTTGCCTATGAAATTATGGAGTCGGGGTGCTGAATATAACATCATTCAGCTAAGTGACAAATTTTATATTAATCACACACACATACATACATATATATAGTCAGTCATATATTGAAAGATACATGATCGCCTAAGTGTGTATCACGCATGGCACATAATTGACTAATTGTGGGTACTTTTGATTATTTATTAATCATGTGTATGTGGTCGACTGGTCAGAACATTGACATACCGACCATTAAACCAGAATGTTACCAGGGCTGATTTGTCAGGGAAGTGACTTCTTGATGTTATCACCCTCAAGGGGGTTATCCCAGTGTGTGACACCTTTGGAAAATGCCTGGAACCATACCATTGGTTGACCTAAGCTTTGTGAGTGAAAATTGGGTAGAAAGAACAATTTGGGTGTCACGGAGATCCCATGCTAACACAAAGTCACAAGTCATTGTGACCGAGGATTTGAGTGTACTAGCCTTGTTCAGATTGTTGATCATGCTGGAAAATGCACTCTCTCCGCAGAAAGTGTAATGTCCACTCAGCATACCTGCAGTATAAACCAGAGGTGAGATCTGTGGGTGTTGAACAAACACAAATGTGTGTATAAAATAAATAAGGGCTGGACGCGTGTATCTGAGTATGCTTGTATATTAAGGCGGCTAGACAATACCAGTGAAAACCAGTTGGACATAAAACATTTTTATATTTTGCTTGTGATGATTCATAATTAGAATTTTGGTTTAAATAGTTTCCATTCAATTTCAATGTATCTGATAAAAAATTTTAAAGATTATGTTTAGGTTCAAAATCATAGTGCTGGAATTTTATTCTGGTGATCAGTGAAAGCCTTATAATATTTATAATTTACCGAAGCTTTACAAATTGTATATGGACAAGATGTGTGGCACAAGCACATTATTACTAAATCATTGTGCCATCAAATAAGACCTTCATTTACTTCAAAGGGAAATTATACTGAACAATTTAAATATATTATAATGTAATAGGTTATTCAGTGCTGTAGTTTAAGTGTGATTTTCAATAAACAATGCAAATTTAAAACATTTTGTCCTATAATTTGTGCCCAGCAGTATTATGGTATTATATACACTTTTATCTATTTTTTGTTTTTATTAATTATGATCTGATAAAACTTATTCATTGATCTTTTACAATTTTTTAAAAAGTTTTTACTTATCAAATACAGTAAAAAAAAAAACTGCATATTTTGCTTGTGGGGATTCATAATTAGAATTCTGGTTTGAATATATTTTTCATTCAATGTACCTAATACAAAAACAACTTTATTTGGATTTATTCTTGAAATAGTAAAATTCTGAAGTCAGTTTGTAATCAAAAACCAATGGAAATTAGGTATTTCTGTACATTTTTTCAGTTTACCTTTAAAAACTAAATGACCAAAAATTGATGAATGCTATGAATCTAATTTTTGGTGTCAGTACTTATCACATCAACCCCAGCAAGTGCAATGTTGATTTTTTTTTTAAAAAGTGAAAAATCAACCTGCCTTAATACACAATAGTCTGAACATCAAATTATTAATTTATGACAACAATAATTTACATCACGAAACCAGTTAGACATAAAACATTTTTATATTTTAAGAGTCAACATTTTGTTACTTTATGTGGACATTTTCAAAATAGAAATGAAAAATCTAAGGAAAAGTTGTTACCATAGAAATCCCATTTCAAATTGGTCACAGTGTTTTACATAATGGTGACAAGTAGGAAAATGCTAATTCTTAAATAAAAAAAAAAAAAAGACCAATTTTTATATTTTATTTACCTATTGTCAGACGCTGATCCAAACACTTTAAAAAAATCTTCAAAACTTCCAATTTCTGTCTCTGTAAGATTTGGGACAAATATATTTTGATGGACATTTTCTCGAATTGGTAGGTTTTCAGAATTGTCCGACATTAAATCCAGGATCTATAAAATAGTAAAAAAAAAAAAATTATTTGTATGTAAAAAAAAACAAAAGTAATAAGTATACTGAATCAACTGTTTTGTCTGCTGCTAGGAAAGTTTTTTCAGTGGGTCAAGCCAGAAAATTTTTCTTGCTAGAATCTATTTTACATATTTATAAGTCTACCATCCATCCTTGCTTGCTTGAAATATTGCTGCCATGTCTGGACTGGTACTCCTGCTATATATTTAGAGATTATTAATAAAATGCAAAGAAGACTCTACAATGTTATTAGTCCTGACCTGGCATCTCAGCTTCAATCACTTTCCCACCGCTGTAACATAACTTCTCTGTGCCTTTTCTATAAATACTTTCATGGTAATTGTTCTGATGAACTTTCCTCTGTAGTACCTAGACTTTTTGAATTTAAGCACAGTATTTGATTGGTGGAAATAGTCTCATCATATTACAGATGAAATAGCTAAATGCAACAAAGTTCTATGCTGTTTCTTATCTCATACTTCTCTCATGTGGAACTCTCTTTCAGCTTCTTGCTACCCAGTCAACTTTGCGCTTCAAAAATTTAAATGCAATTTCAATCGTTGTCTTCTTAATTTGTGTTCTTTTATAGTCCTTTCTCCTTAATAGTGTCATGATAAGCATTTGGTTGCAAAAGGAAAAGAATAACAAGGATTAGTTTTTTGAACAACATGTAATTGTCTAATATACAGATATCTTAGTGTTGTTGGAAAATTGATGAAATATTGATTTCTGTTACTGATCATCAGGATAGCGATTACTCATAAGGGTAGCATTGGGAGTTGACAGATTTCTTGTATTGGTTTGACTGAGGTTACAGCATATGGTCGTTTGCATGTGTTGGTTGATTGAAGTCACAGTAGTGGGTCAATTCATGGTAGGGTGCATTGGTTGTCAAGGTGACAAGTGATTGGTGTAGCTGGTAGGCCTGTTCTATGAAATGGTGGTAGCACAAGCGGTTTGCATGCTTGTGGTGTTGGTGTCACTTGTTTGTGGAGTCACTATGTCAAGGTGACAGTGTTGCTGGTGAGGAAGGCTTGTAGCTGGGTGGTGCTGATGTTGAGATGTTATCAATTGCAGCAATTGGCGTATGGAGCCTGGCAGCATCAACAGTGGATAGTTGGGCACTGTAGTGAGTTAGGCTTATACAAATTTAACAAATAAGACGCCAACAGTAAAATGGAAACTAATAAAAAAAGTATTAGTGGTAAATTTTATATATATATATATATATATATATAGAAGAAATATAGTCTTAAGGTGTGCTATATTTATGGGATAAAGTGCTCAATATCAGAGATAGAGCGTGTGTAAATATAAAAGTGAACATAGAAGTCAACACTTAGAGGTGACAGTGTTTCATGCTATATGCAATCGTCAGGCCACTATATATATATATATATATATATAGTATTAGTAGTAAATTATATATATATATATAATATTAGTAGTAAATTATATATATATATATATATATATATATATATATATATATATATATATATATATATATATATATATATATATATATATATATATATATATTAGTAGTAAATTATATATATATATATATATATAATATTAGTAGTAAATTATATATATATATATATATATATATTAGTAAATTAATTATATATATATATATATATATAATATTAGTAGTAAAATTATATATATATATATATATATATATATTAGTAGTAAATTATATATATATATATATATATATAATATTAGTAGTAAATTATATATATATATATATATATATATATATATATATATATATATATATATTAGTAATAACTTGACAGCTTGAAAAAATTCAGTGTAGCTTGACAGAAATCAAACTTAACTGACTTTAAATTTGTCACACAAAGATACACTTGCTTTCTATATTCATAAAAAGCCAACACCCCCTCAATAAAAAAAATGAGAATTCTCTTAACACCACCAACTTAACTTAAAAATAGAGTAAATCCAATTTTTTCTAAGTTATTCTTAGCATCGCTTGAGAATGGAACTGAGCTCTGAATTCTAATTTTAAAGATTTAAGTTTTGTTTTTGAAACATAGTAATTTCTGTGTCACGATAGTCATATTTTTAAAAAAATAATCATAACCTTATGCTCCACTTTGTATCAAGCACTGTTTTTTAAAAAATAAAAATAAATGCTAAAGAACTCTGGATTATAAATCTGACTGTTCTTTCCTATTATTTATATATATATTACTCTTTACAATTGAAATTAAGATACCTTTAGTTAATGACCATTTTCACCTACAAATTTTAATTTTAAAATTCACAGGATTTTTCAAACTATTTATGGTATCAGTTTGTAGTGGGATACTGTTTAGTTGGAGAAAGAAAGAAAGAGAGGATGTTATACGTGACTTATTGGGAGGTATGTAGAGAAGAAGGCACCATTACTGGAATTATATTATGTAGGTAGGAGAGCCTGGGTAGGGGGAGTGAGGGGTAGACCAATGAGCTGACCTACATCCTAATGGTCACACGGCCAAAATTTAATTTGACGGGGACTCACGGAAATGAACAAAAACATGAAAAAACAATCAAGAGGTAACTTTAGTAAAATGAAAGAGAGTTAATTTGGAATTATTGGTATTAAAGTCATCCATATATCAGAGCTCAATGTTTGGGTGGAATTTGGATATATATGTATGTAGTACCCATGCATTTGTCCACATTAAGAATATCTACTCGTATAGCTGTCTACGCTAACATACACTTAGATATCTACATTCAAGCACATACATACGCTAACTGATATTTATCTACAAATACCTTACGTTAGGATGAAATATTTTCGAAAGGTAGTTTAGTTAAGTTAGAAAAGCCTGGGCATTAACTTAGCCATAATTAGATGGAAATAATAATGAATCATCCTTGTCCCCAACTGTAGTCATGTGGGGTCTGGCAAGACAACACCAAACTTGAGAGAGTCAGTCATGATAGTAGAATTCTATACTCAGCTAGACAAATCACTGTAACAGTAGTATCTTTTTTTGCTCTCTAGATAATCACCCCAAACTACTTATAAATGGAACAGTCCATTCATGATAGTAAGGAGGGTAACAGGCTCTTACCATAATAATTACCTTCCCAGATCAACACAAATTACTAAATAAACAATTGTCATGATAATATTTATAGAAATGACAAGGAAAAATCACACCACATCTGTAGAAAACGTCACTGAAGTCAAGAGTGCCAGGTAAAGACCGATTAATTACAGATGCTTCTTTGGATTTTTTCAATAATCTAGACACATATAACAGGAGCAGCGCACCCTACACGGCAGCTGTTATGATGTGGGGTCTGGCAAACCATAACACTTAACTCGACAGTCATGATAGTAGTATTTAATACTCAGTTCGACAAGTCACTGCAATAGTTTTATCCTCTTTCCTTTCTAGACAATTACCCAGAACTACTTATCAGGAAGGGATCAGTCATATATAAATATATCGTTTAATATATTTATATATACTTGTTTTTTTAAATTCCATGTTTTTGTGACTTTTTAAAAAAATTTTTTTTTTTTTTTTTTTTTTTTTACAAGGACTCACATGAGTCCGTCAAATATTGTTTACAGGACAAATGTACAAGTAACCATTAAATATTTAGTAAAAAATGTCAACACCTTACAAAAGAGTTTAATGTGAGATTTTTTTAAGAAAGCATTTATAGTATTTTACCTTTTCATTGTAGATTTCCAAATATGAGAAAGACATTTTGTAAGAATACTCAGTCTGACAGGGAAAACTATCAAACAAATCCTGGATAAGTCGTGGAATTATCCCAGGATCAACAGGTGATCCAAGCATTGTGTGGGTCTTTCCTGAAAGAAGAAAAAAAAATTACATTTTTTTTCAATTGTTTTACAGGTCAGCATTTTGATATTTAAACAATCAATGAATTGACTTGCTTCAGGCATTTTTTTTTTTTTTACAATCCAAATACAAAAAGTGATACAGGAATATAATTTATTAACCTGTTTTCTATAATGGAGAAAAGTGTTTTCATAACATGTACAGAATTTCCTGTAATTAATAGCACATAAGATGCAATTTTGAAAAAAAAAAAGAAAACGAAAAAATTCCTTTCATCTGTAAAGCTGAGATGCCATACTTAATTATCATTAATTACCATATATATAATAGTGTGAGTTTTAATGATCAGTTTTTTTACACAAAAAAAAATAAGGGTTCACACTATACACAGGTAATTTTGTTTTTGAAGGGATTAAAAAAACATGCATTTTGGTGACCATTTGCACTATACATGGGTAAATTTTTTCTGGGACTGTTAAAATTCATGCATTTTTGGTAACTGTGACCTAACTGGTAGGCCAACATTTTCATGGGACCTTTAATGTTAGCTTTTGTTGTATAAGTGTTAAGTGTCATTGCCAACACTATGGTTTGAAATTAGATTGCCAGTGAGCAACATGGGTGATTCTATTATTAAGTACACCACATGAGCATAAAGGAAATGAATAAATAAGAAGTAGCGTAACGATCACTGTTCACTTCTTTTCTATCCACTATTGCTATAAGTTCACTCTCTCTACTCTACTACTATACAGATTACGATTCTCTTCTGATCATTTTATGATTTGATGATTACTATTTGAAGAAGTATTACTAGTGCGGACATTATTGGAAGGCGTTCCTACTAGTATCAGTGTCTACATATTCTCGAATATAACAAGAATTTTTGAAAGTGATAACAAGCTTTAACTTGATATAGCAAAAGTGACATCATAAAAGCTTTGTACAAAAAAGAATGAAGACTATTTGCTATAAAATATTTCCAGGATGATGCCCAGTATTGCAGTATTTGACAATGGCAGGCTGACTAGTATTGCAGTATTTGACTATGGCAGGCTGACTAGTATTGCAGTATTTGACGATGGCAGGCTGACCAGTATTGCAGTATTTGACTACGGCAGGCTGACTAGTATTGCTCTAGAAGTTAGGGTTATATTATATGCAAGCTATATAAACAAGAACAGGTTTTTCACAAAAATACGTGTGAAAAGCAATGCAAAGAAATAATCTTGAAACAGCTCTACAAATTCAAATAATTTTTATTATTGAGTAGAAAAATAATTTTTGCTTTCTTTTAGACTGAAAGAAACGAACTATAAAGTTACTCATAAAGTTCATTTGAAAACAAAGATGGCAGCATTTGTTTGCTCTTTCTTTCACCTGACTAGCATATTTATTTGTCTAGTTAACAAATAAAGTTATTATTGTGTTGTTTATAATTAGATGAAATAGTTCACCTTTAGAAAAGCTATCAGGTACATTCATGAGACCAGTAGCTTCTATAAAATTAGTCAGCCATGGACGATAGTAGTCACCCGGCACCTTGTGATCATCATAGTTCTCCTCTCTGTCACTAGTATGTTATCATCTGTCTCTAACTACTACCCCATCAATACCTGCCTGAGTAAAGCTTTCATCACTGGAGTCTGAATCAAAGAAAAACTCCTGAATAAAGACTTCATCGGATGTCGATGCAGCTATTTTTGTTTACAAAAAAATCGTGACAAAATTAACATGGGTTTAATCAATGTTACATCTTGTATAGATTGTAGAAGAATTCAAAATGGCGTTGAAAGTTTAACCTCGCTTCAAAGTGGTAGCAGGCTATTTCCAGCTTAAAATACTGGAAATAATAGTTGACAAGTGTTAATTTATAGCAACCCTCTTGAAATGACAGAATGCAGTTAGACCTGCAAAGGGAGATAATTTTCACCTCCAGTTAGATAAAGGTTAAAAGTGAGAAATAATATACAAAAGAAACGTTAGCACTCAGTAAATTAATTCATGAATTCAGCATTGTTTATAATCCCTAGCCAAAGGTATATTTAAGGCTAGTTTATTAAGTTATGCTATTTATAGGAAAAACCGGATTACAGGAAGTTAAAAGACAGATTTATTAAATTCAGAAGTTTTATTGGCTAATAAATATATTTTCCAATTTTTATTATTGATTTTTAGGAGGAAAAGATTGTTAATCATTTTCCTGGGTGTGAAAATTTGTTTTTTGAGCATACAACACAGAAAGGATTGTCTGCTTTTTCAAAGCTTTGAGTTGCATTCAAGACAACCTCCCTAATTGTTCAATAAATGCTAATGTGGGAAGTACAAGAATAATTTTTAGAAATTTTCACAAGGAGAATAATTGAAAATGTACAATAACAAGTTTATTACAATATACAATTTAATACAAACTAAACAAAACATTCATTATCCTACCTAAAGCATTTTTTTCTAGTCTTTAGATCTGCTAATCTTTTTATGGCACTTCATTGCCAAATTCACATTTTGGCCGTTGTATGCTCCAGCTTCTTTCAGGTGACTGGAATTTCAAACCAAACCCTTTATTTCATCAACTGAAGTAGATGGTTCTAGTTCCACGTGTCATGCCTCTTCTGGATGTCTCAGTTATTTCCCTGTAACTCAACTCTCCAAGTTTTGGTGCACCACTGCTGTGGCCTGGTATTGAACTCACAAATCTTTGGGTCTAGTTACTGGATCTAACCAATGCCTTCATCCACTAGGCCATGTATCAT
Organism: Acanthosepion pharaonis; assembly: GCA_903632075.3. Lineage (NCBI taxonomy): Eukaryota > Metazoa > Mollusca > Cephalopoda > Sepiida > Sepiidae > Acanthosepion > Acanthosepion pharaonis. The sequence continues at coordinate 302,968 of CAHIKZ030005157.1, read as the reverse complement.
TGCAGACATTGTGAATATGGCAATGGAGATGAGGATAACGGTCCAAATAATGTAAGTAATTATCAGGTCATCCCATAAGTTCTGTCCGAATTTTAACTTTTTGTTAAAATGAACGAAATTTAAAGAGTATTTTATAATGTCTAATGGAGCTGAACATTATTTTTATGTTTAGATGCATTTAAAATGATCAAATTAAATTTTGTTTGATTAAAACCCTGCTAACATGGAAGTACCCAAGAATCATTTGAGGCACATAATGCTTTATGAGTTCAAGAAAGGAAACTCAGCAGCCAAAGCGGCTAGAAACATTCACTCAGTTTATGGAGAGGAATGTGTGAATGAAAGAACTTGCAGAAAATGGTTTTCAAAATTCAGAGGTGGAGATTTCACCCTTGAAGATGAAGATCGAACCGGACGTCCAATTGAGTTTGATGAAAAGCTTCTTGAAGCAGCCCTTGAAGAAAATCCTGCTTTATCAGTTGAGGAATTGGCAGTGGTTCTCAGTTTAAACCATACAACTGCTCATCGTCATCTTCAACAACTTGGAAAAGTTCCTAAACTTGGAAAATGGGTGCTGCATGAATTGTCTGAAAACAACTTCAAATCCTGAGTTGACATCTGCTCTTCTCTCCATTCTCACCAACTTGTTTCAGCTTTTTTTGGATAGACTTGTGACGAAAAATGGATCTTTTATCGAAATGTTAAGCATCGTAGACAGTGGCTTGGTAAAGGGGAAGGACCCCAGCCACAGCCGAGAAGGGAACTTCATGGGCAAAAGGTTCTTCTTTCAATCTGGTGGGATCGCCAAGGAATAATCCACTTTGAATTCTTACCACCGAATGCAACAATTAATGCTCAAATATACTGTCAGCAATTAAAGCGTTTGAACCAAGCTTTGAGGGAAAAAAGACCTGCTCTAGTCAATCGAAAAGAGGTGAGGTTTCATCGGGACAATGTGCGACCACACATAGCAAGAATCCCGTCACAAAAGATCGAAGAACTTGGTTGGGAGAAAATTCCTCATCCACCTTATTCTCCCAATCTTGCTCCTTCAGACTACCATTTGTTTCATAGCTTAGAGAATCATTTGGAAGAAACAGCTTTTGTAACACAGGAAGATGTTAAAACTGACATTTGTGAGTTCTTCGAATCAAAGCCAAAAGAATTTTACAGTAATGGAATTAGTAAGCTTGTTAATAGATGGATGGAAGTTATAGATAATCAGGGAAAATACATTGTTGATTGAATCTGTATTTCAATACAACATTTGGTCACTTGTTTTCTTTATTCAAAATTTGGACAGAACTTATGGGATGACCTGATATAATACCTCAGAGATATAGACAGATACTGAAGTTGTCTTTGTCGGATATATGCACAAAGCTTTGTTCTCTTCTGATTCCATGGCCAAACCAGTTTAGTCTTCTTTTGATCAGGGTAATTAGATGTGACAGAATGCAAAGGCTGGGCCAGGACAGTAAGCGAATGAGCAGAATACCTTGTGGGCATGAAATTCCGACAGTGATGGATTGACTTTGCCTAAGTTTGAGATATAAAAACAAAGTGGCATGAAGTTGACAGAGGTCCACAAGAATATTGAAACATAAACATGTTTCCACACCTAGATTTCTTAGAGAGGCTAGCCTACATGTGCAAGAATGCTAAACCAACAAGTGGGCATGTGTTCCCTTGAAATTCATCCTCTTGCTACATCCTAGAATTGATGTTATATCTGTCCCTCTCATATAATGAAATGAATAAATAAAAGAAAGTGCCATTGGCGGCGACACAGAACACAACAAAATCTTTATGGTGCCATGGTGTGTATATTTCCACATAAATACGTTTATGAACCTGAAACCACTTCAACGGATGATCTGTAAAGGTTGGTTCCCATTAATGGAACATTTTGCCGAATTTGTTCAGTACTTTGCAACAGAGGTAAAAAATGACTCACTGAAGACGCAAATATCTCAGTGAGATGCAGACTCAAGACAGAAGAAAATAGGGGGTTTAGGATATGGGTAGGAGAGATGAAACATTATTTTATGGTCATCAAAGGAACACAGCCTGGAGATAGCTCTACAAAAAACAGGGATGCTGATATCAAACATGTCAGTCATCATATTTAGCTATTTCTCTTATAGTCATTCTGATTCTATCTGTTATTTTCCCCCAGTCACGGCTCTGAGGCAATTGTTTCTGAAGATTTTGTAAGTAATCCTGTCATCCTTGAAATGATTGACCTGGTCCTAACTAGTTAAGTGACATATCCGATATGACAGAGTTCTTCCACATGATACAAACTGTATAATTTGCTAAGAATTTACACAAAGTGTGAAGATACATAACTGATTTGAGGCAGAAGTTCCAATCTATGCAGAAATTGAATTCATAATCCTAAAGACATATTTGCGCATCCTTGTTCGCACAACATTTCAAATGTCAGAAGTGGTATTACAGTGTCTTCTCTAATTTAGTCTTCCCACTTAAACCTGTTTAACCAGGGTGGGGGAGAAGATTGAAGGAAATAATTGTGATGGCATTTGTATTTGGTAAACAAGAGTATATGATAACCAAACACTGACCGCCCTCTAGGCTGGGTCTTCAGAATATGTCGAGGAGGACCTTACCCCTCTGCAGAGGGGTAAGAACACTCCCCCCGAGGCATCCTGGGTAAGATGACAAACTACATCAACATCCTGGGTAAACTACATCCAACAACAAGGCATCTGATCAGGTTTTAAGGAGTGTGAAACCAACTTTTAACTGCTGGTGTTCCCAGGTCCACCCTGACTCATGCTGATAGCACCTATTAGGGTACCAGCTATGAGCAAATAGTTAACCCCAATTGTGGTCAAGGTGGGGGTGTAAAAAAATCGGTTTTAATACCAACAATGAATTTTTGTAAAAATTATTACCAGCAATGCATTAAAAAAAAAAAAAAAAAAAAAAAAAATTACCAGCAATACATTTTTGAACAAAAATATTAGCAGCAATAAAAATCTTGTTGGCATTAAATAACTCATTGAGCTTGATATGCCGTAAAACAAACACATTGTCATCTGGTGCCCACTTAGACATATTAAAATTTTTACAAACTGTCCTGTATTTTGGTCCATTTTTTCTCAATCTTTGAAGAAGATTTAATAAAAGTAAAACACGTTAGTTTGATGGACATTTTTGACTTTTCTTAAACCTTTTCTTTAAATGAAAACCCCATGATTTGACTGCCTAGTTTTGTAATTATTTAAATGAAAAGCCTAATTTCAACAGTCTAATTTCAACAGTCTAATTTTGTAGTTATTTAAAAGAAAAGCCTACACTATAATTGTTTAAATTAAAAGTGTACTTTGTAGTTTTGTAACTGTTTAAATAAAAATCCTAGATTTATAATTTCTTCAATGAAAAGCCTAGTTTTGTAATAATTATTTATGATGACCAAATACCGAGACCTAATTTTCTGAAAGTAAATTTTTTGATTACCGAAACAAAAATATAACTGCAACTATTACTGTACTTTACAAGAGCAAAAGTCTCCTAAAATGATTTGATTCTTATATATGTTTACAGGTTCTAATGAATAAAAACAAAACTAATATCTTAAAATGAATTGACATGCTACTGTAGGAGCACCCCACTTTGTCTGCCAATGAACACTGCTTAATATCACTAAGTGATGTGGCAATCCATCATATGAAAGTAAAGGATATAGACCCTCTTCCTCTCTTTTTTTTTTTTTGGCTCTCGAATGTATTTATGACAACACACGATTATTCCCCTTCTTAGTCCCTGAGCAAACTTACTATTTAATTTCACCAAATGCGTCACGTACAGACACAACCATTAATCATGTGTTTTACTTTCCTTTTTTGCTTAGTTTTATCTCTGTATGCATTCTCTTCTTTAATCATATTGTATTATATATAAAAATAGATAAAAATCCTTCATGTGTTGAGTTCATTTATCTTAAAAGTTTCCTACCTCAGCTATAACAAGTAGTAACATGTCTTTGCTATACTACAAAAAAAAAAAAAAAATTTTTTTTTTGACAAACAGAAAATAAGGATTATTTTCTAATAACTTACCACTTCCACTTGCTCCATAAGCAAAAATGGAGACATTTTTACCTTCCAAAATATGATTAACCTCAGGCTGAACTAAATCAGCATAAACGTCTTTCTGGTTAGAATTTATGTCAAATATAGTAGGAGATCTGGAAGAGAAAAAATATTAGTGTTTTAAAAAATTTTATTACTAAAAACAAGAAAAAACTTGCTTAAAAAAACTGCCTTACAATAAAAATGTGATATGGAAAAGACAGAGGATGAAGAAGATGCGTTAAGAAAAAGAGGGTGGATGAAGAAGATGCAATAATAAAAAAAAGTTTGGATGAAGAAGATGCAATAAGAAAAAGATGTGATATGAAAAAGAGTTAGGATGAAGAAGATGTGATATGAAAAAGAGTTAGGATGAAGAAGATGTGATATGAAAAAGAGTTAGGATGAAGAAGATGTGATATGAAAAAGAGTTAGGATGAAGAAGATGTGATATGAAAAAGAGTTAGGATGAAGAAGATGCGATATGAAAAAGTGAGTGGATGAAGAAGATGCGATATGAAAAAGAGGGTGGATGAAGAAGATGCCATATGAAAAAGAGGGTGGATGAAGATGCCATATGAAAAAGAGGATGGATGAAGGAGATGCAATAATAAAAAAAAGTTTGGATGAAGAAGATGCGATAAGAAAAAGAGGTAGGATGAAGGAGATGTGATATGAAAAAGAGGTAGGATGAAGGAGATGTGATATGAAAAAGAGGTAGGATGAAGGAGATGTGATATGAAAAAGAGGTAGGATGAAGGAGATGTGATATGAAAAAGAGGTAGGATGAAGGAGATGTGATATGAAAAAGAGGTAGGATGAAGGAGATGTGATATGAAAAAGAGAGAGAATAACTGTATTTCGAACAGTGCTCTGACTTCTCATTCTGAGCCATTATCCATTACACTACATGCACACTGTATCCAAGCTTACAGCACCTGGTATTCCAAAGTGCTCACCAATCTAGGTACTGTATTTGTTCTATATTTGTAATATCTTTTCTATTTTTTCATTATGATTGTCCCCCCTTTTAGTTTTGATGCATCTTCCTGTCCTGCTATTTGTTTTATCTTTTCATGCATACCTACTACATCTATGCTCTGCAGTTTTTCAATCTCTCTACAGTTCTAAAGGGTGTTCCAATAACTCGGATCAATTTTAAATATGAATTAAGTTTAAGCGTCTAATGATTTTTTTTCTTTTTCCTTCAGATTTAACAACTTAAGTCTTTGGCAATTTCAACCATGGAAAGATTAACAATGAAAGAACGTGTTAAAGTTATCGAAGCCTATTATGAAAATGGACGTTCAAATCTATAAATATACAGCCCAATGATTCTGCTAGCAAAAAATGCATTGCAAACTGTAACATATCACATCTTTTTCATCCTACCTCTTTTTCTTATCGCATCTTCTTCATCCAAACTGTGTGTGGATGCAGTGGCTTTTCAAGAATCTTCCTTGGATTTTCATCAGCCCAAATGCAACCATTCTGCTTATTAACAAATCCACCAAGATGAAAATGGGCTTCATCACTAAAGAGGATTTTTTGTGAAAAATCTTCATCGGCTCGTCTTTGCTCAAGCACCCTATTGACAAATGTATGGCGCTCCAAATGGCCAGCAGGTTTCAGTTCTTGTGTCTGTTGAATTTTGGAAGCGTGTAGAGACAAATCTTTTGTCAAAATTCGATGTAACATTGTTGTGGAGAGGTTCAATTCCTGCTCATGATGACGAATAGAGGTGTCTGGATTTTTGGTCAAATTCTCGTGAACTGCAGCAATGTTTTCAGCTGAACAGCATAAACATGCACACAATGGTGTTTTCACATCTGCCACTGACCAAGTTTGTTTGAATTTATGAACAATTTTTTCAATTGCACTCTTGAAACTTTAACATGTTTTTTGATTGTTAATCTTTCCATGGTTGAAACTGCCAAAGACTTAAGTTGTTAAATCTAAAAGAAAAAAATCATTAGACGCTTAAACTTAATTCACATTTAAAATTGGTTCAAGTTATTGGAACACCCTTTAGTTAAGTCATTCATTTTTTGCTTGCTTGTGCTAATTTCTGATAGTTTTGTTTAATATATCCAGCGCCATTTCTTGGCATTATTTTCTGCCTTTCTTTCTTTCATTAGATTAAGAATTTCAATTTTCATTCACTTTTTTCTTGTTTCTCCTTGCTTAGCATGAATTTGTTTATTTAAAAGCAGACTATTGTAGCCATCTTTGTTGTGGTTGTCATTACAACATTTAAGACATTGTGCCTTTTGGCCTTCATCTGATATATATATATATATATATATATATATATATATATTTTGATCTGGGTAACCTACTGGGAATTTCAAACTGAACCCTTTATTTAATCCACAGAGGTGGATTGCTCTCATTCTACTGTCCACGTCAAGGAATATCTCATAGAGTTCTTATTTTTAGTAGTGCTCAGTTATTAATTGCCCTGTTTCCACACTGACCGACCCAGAGATTGAACTCATAATTACTACATTTACAAACCAAGACTTTAATCCGCTAGGCTACTGTCTCACAAGATGTAGAACTTTGGATATATTGTAGAATGTAGTACTATATTTCTAAATCATTTGTTGATGGTTAACTAGTTTGTCATCTTATGCCTCCTAGGTTTTTCTATGTTCACAATCATCTTGGATGTCAATCAAATCCAGTGTTGGTTATTGGTTATTCACTGTATAATGATGAATCCCATTTTCTCTGGTCATCATGTGATCCAAGTTCATTAACATTTAGCCCTCTGCATCATTTATAAATATTACTTCCCCCTTTTACTGTATATGGAATCCCCTCAAAATATAGTCTTTTACATATTAGTTCTATATATTTGAAATTGCAGTAGCCTGGTTCTCAATTTCAGTCAAGATTGTTTTAGGTGTTGCCATAGAAGGATATAACTACACAACCAAGTAATTCAAATTTAACTTGCATTGGCAGGACTACATTTGCTTGGCAAAAATAGTCACCTCCAGAGTGCTAAAGGTTAACCATTTCACATTTTTGTTCTCTTTCTATTTTGGTATTTAGGTTACCCCATGAAAATTTCTTGTGGTTTACACTGGTATTTGTCATTTTGTACCATACCACTACCCACGTCTAGGGATATCTTGTTTAATTCTTATTTTTATTACTGCTCAGTTACTGGTTGCCTGGTTTCAACCAAGCCCAAGTACACACAGTCTGAACCAGGGACTGAACTCACAATTACTATGTCACCAAACCTGGTGCTGGTCATTCATTGTATAATGATAATTTGCTTTTTCTCTGTGGTCATCATGTGATCCAAGTCCATTCCAACTGACCATTTCATACTCTTGTATGACGCCATTCATGGCGGAATTTGTGACAAGTTTTGTGATGACATTCTCCAATTGTCCGTCATTCACTGCATTTCATCCACGGTCGATTGTAGTTGCATATACAGCCAACTCACTATGTGCACAGGTTTGTCTTCTCTGCTGTGATCACTTTCAACAAAAAAAATAAAAACAATTGTTTTTCAAGACTCTGGTTAGGAAGTAGCAGCAATATGATTTCTCACTTAACCACGGGAACCTTCAGCTTTGAGAGGTGGGTTGCTATCTAACTTCCAGGCATGGAAAAGGACCCTTACATTCACCCCCTGTCGCTTTGGTACCTGCTGATTCCTCACTCCTGGCCACTGTGCAGCTACTAACTCACTGGTCAACTACTTACTTCTTGCACAGCTAGACCAGTTTCTCTTCAACTTCCTGCCTTTCCCTGCTTATCACTGGGGTCCCATCTCCTCATCTGGAAATGTTGAGACTACTCCAAAACCATATGGGTGGTCAAATCTTCAAAAGACTACTTTTATGACTATCTAAAATCATTAATAAAATTTTATGTTTGCCAATTAAAAGGCAGAATGGAGACATGGATCCTGAAAACATGGCAATTCAGTTGCCTCAAGGATGGACTGGAGACGAAATTCCTATGAAACTCAGATAGCTGAGTGGACTTCTAAAGATGTATGAGAAATCAGATTTATTACACTTGTTCTCTTCCTATTTTTGCATTTATATTCCCTATGAACACTTCTTGCAGTTTACACTGGTATTTGGCATTTTGTACCATATTGTAAAACTTGTCTGTTTCTTCTTTGGTGTTTTCGTACATCATTACAATATGAATAAGAAATAAAAATAAAATAAAATAAAATACCAAGTAATTAGAAAAGTATGAACTTACTTATACGTGATATTTTCATTGATGTTTTTCTGGTTGAAAATGGTAATAGAAGCTTTATCGGTGCTGACACAGATATGGTCATCACGATTAAGGGCTGGACGAACGCGCACAGCAACTTTCATCTTGCTCTGCAGTTTTCCTTCCATTATTTTAAAAATCTGAATAAAAATCATCAACAAGTTCAATGAGTACACAAAAATTGAAAGAGGAATAAACCAGGAGTTCAGAATAAGCTTTTTTTTTGCCTACATTGATTGATCAATTGTTTTTTGTTTTTTTTTTTGTTTTTACAGCTTATCAACCCTTTGTGGGTTATTTAAAGCCAAAACATTTTTTGAATTGCAACTTTTTTTTTTTTGCCAACCAATCAGCCCTATGAGCATACACCGTCAGATACTCTGGCTGGAGAGTGAGAGGCAGATCAAGAAGATGCTGGAGTGACTCAGTGGCAGACACTCTCAGAGCCCATGAGTGAGATCTCTCCTCCAGACCACTCGCCTTGTTGATGAAAAATGACTGTCTCCCTGCGATGACTAACAGCACAAGTGGAAAGAAAAACATAAAACTAACCCTATTCTGATTTTGTTTGAATTCATCCTTCACTACTACTTAAATTATCACCACTGTACAAGTGTTTATTTAATTTTTAGTCAGCCGTTTTATTCAAGTTGCATTTCCCAGAACCATTGTGGAGTGAAAATGGAAATAAACATTAAGACAGTAAAACACCCAATGACAAAAAATGGTTTCCCAGTTGTAGGATTGCACATACTATTGGTTAATAAATTAATGCTTTGAAAATAAATATTTAACATTTTTCAACCAACTGGTTGCGTTCCCCACAACAATAAAAACATGCTTTGTGATCCCTTTGAAGGGTATTTAAGCAAAGTTTCTAGACAGACAAATTAGTAAGGAGAGTGTAGCTTAAATAAGTCTATTGCTCTCCCAACTGTCACTTGTACAAATCACAATATCGCTGGTTCAATTCACCGTCCTCGCTTTCTTCACACGTCACTACGTATAGCCAACATTTCTCCTCTTTTCCCCGGCTCCAGCACTCTTTTATCAGGCCAACACCACAGTTCCCCAGCCAATCAGTGTTCTTCGCTGTTATTCTCGGTTACACAGGCAAATTGCCTCCTCCAGTTCGACCATTCAGCACACGGCTTGCTATTCGTGGAAGCATTCCGAACTGTACAAAAAACCATCATCCTTGCACATACTGCTAGAATGGCTGGACGGGAGAGTAATGCCAGTTTCACGATGCAAACTTGCTGATGTCACGTGCCGCACGTTAAGGCAAGACCCTTATTTTCCTATACACCAGATGCAAGCCACTTTGGCTCACTTGCTTCTACGGGGCTGTTCACCACAGAGAGACAACAGCAACAAGTCACGACAAGGGCTTAAAAAAATTCCCTACTCATTCCATTCTTCTTCCTCACCAAGATATGGGATACTTACACTTTTCTTCTCACATCTTCTTTCACACACATACAAAAAAGAAATCATTTCTATTCATCTTCGTAAACAACTACAAATACTACTACTACTGTAAGAATTTTAACACTCATACATGCTAAGCAAAATTGGTGGAATGTTGTTAGATGCACCCTACCTAAAAATTTAATTCAAGTGCATTCATGTGATAGTATTAATTTAAAACCAAGTATAGTAATATATTTAAAATATGTATTGCAATGATATATGTTCAAAAAATTGTCTATATTCTTCCAAACATTATTAGCCTTGAACTTAAAAAAAAAAAAATCTCTATAAATTGCCTCATCCAGGTGTGACCATTTCATATCACCTTTTGAACCATCAATTCTCTTTTGGCGTTTCTTGATTCTTGCCCAATATGCTTCTACTATTAGTACAGGTCCACATTATTTGGGTCAAGGAAATTCTGATTATGGTTGACAACTAAAGGCTGAAACCTAAATGCAACTAACCTGGGTATCTCCACGAGATCACTAAAAAAGAGCATAGCATGATGAAAAAGATGCCAAACTTGACAAAAACAAAATTTTATCATCTAAATATTCATGTTATCATTAAGAGAAAAGATCAAAGTATTTTGGGGGTATGGTTTTTACATTTTTTAATCGTTCTGATCACGTCCGAAATTTTCATTAAAAATCTTTTTTTTTTGAGTCAGCATAATTGACAGATAATCGATTATGGCATCCATTTTTTTCCATTTTATAAAAAAGATGAAAATCTCATTTTGAAATTCAAGTAAAAATTAATTATCATTTTTTCAAAACTTATTTTAAGAAAATCAGAAATTATAATGTTTATTTAAAATATTTTGAACCAAGGTTGACTTAGATTCTGCGCTGAAAAGATGTAATTTGAAAATAAAACAAAGCAGGTCATAACCTTTTGCGTCACTTAACAGGTGATGAATGACGTATTGACGGATTTACGGGATCATAATTTGTTCTACAGAAGCCGAAAAGTGAAGTTATTTAGATTTAAGTGAACAAATTATTTACCTCATTATTTTTAAGGAAAACTTTCAGCATTCTAATTTTTTTTTTTTTTTGTACTTAGCTTTCTCCTTTACGTTTATGATGCTTTATGGAAAATATATTATAAAGAAATTAAAATAAGACTTAAGAGTGAGATTAAATTTTATATTTCATAAGAAATGTACCTATAAATTAATTAGATACCTTTCTTATGAAATTTTATCAGAAGTGTACATAAAATACTATAATTTTATGTACATTTATTACATTTTACTATGTTATTTGTATTTCCATTCATTTTATTATTAATTTTGATATTTCATTTATGGAAAAATGTCATAACTGAGATTAATATAAAAATAAGATCATATAAATTTCATAAGATGATACTGATACTTGTAGGTACCCTTCTCAGTTGAAATTGAAAAATCAAATAAACTTCTCCACCCGTGTTTCATAAAAGTAAAGGCCTTAACAGCGGATAACAATGCTTAACTCAAATAACACAACTTAATTGTATTCTGGTTGGTCTTCCATACTTTATAATTACAGGCCGATTATAAACACAAAATTAGATTTCTTAATTACTGCGGGTCTTCTGATTAGTCAAAATGATAGAACGTGCTAAAAAAAGATCTCATGAGGACACTTAGGAAACCCGATGTGGCTTTTAATTAATTTTATAATATTTTAACAACTTAAATGTAAAAATCTATTATAATTAAAGAAATAACAAATTGTATTAAAAACTCATTTTTCATCGAAAAAATTTTTTGCTTTCAGAAAAAATTGTCCATATTCATAAAAACAACTAAAAGCAAATAAAAGCATTTGAAATTAAATAATAATCTTTGTTTTATTGAGTTTTGTATGTTACAATTCAGAGCTGATTTTCAGGTAGGGGGTCCAATTAAAAACAAAAAAAAACAAACATGATTTGCATTCCTCAAAGCCCTGTGCTTTTAATTATTGTAATCACTAAACCCGATGCGATCGAATTTCTAGTGTTTTCATAAAATTAGTTATGGGTAGGGGGTAATAAATATCAAAAAAATTTCTGCCATGACTTTAATAAAAAAAAAAAAAACTTATAATAATTTCGATCATCTGTGAATAGTTTCTGAAAGTTTCATTAACACTTGATAATTATTTTTATTTTTGCAAGATTTTCCAAATTAATGTGTGTCATACAAAAAAAAGAAAAAAAAAAGTGCTAAAAATTGTCTATGTTATTTTACTAGTTCCGGTGATACAAATAGAAACAAGGTTTTTTTAAAAAAAATTTAGAATGTTCTAAAAAGAAAGAAAAAATTTTTAAAATAGTTAAAAAAAAAATTTGGTCTTTCCTCTTAATAATAACATAAGCATTTAGACGATAAAATTTTGTTTTCATCAAGTTTGGCGTCTTTTTCATCATGCTATGATCTTTTTTTAGCGATTTCGTGGAGTTACTAAATTGTTCAGTATTAAATTTCTAGAATTTTCATAAAGTTAGTTATGGGTGTAATAAATATAAAAAAATATATTTTTTAAAAAAAAAAAAAAAAAAGAAAAAAATTTATAATAATTTCCATCAGTTCTGAATAGTTTCTGAAAGTTTCATTAAAATCCGACAATTATTTTTTTTGCAAGATTTTCCAAATTAATGTACCATTAAAACAATGTTTTTTTGTTTTTTTTTTAATCAAAAGTTAGAATGTTCTAAAAACACAGCAAAATTTTTAAAAATAATTAAGAAATACATGGTAAATTTTCATTTTAACACCCGAGCGTCATTCACTGCTGAACTATTTTCTTTCAGAAATTAGTACGCACTTCCAATAAATGAATAACAAAAGAAAAAAAAACACCTAACCCTAATTTGAAAGTTAACTTTCTTCTTAAAAAAAATTACTTTGTTATCCTTTTTTGTCGATGTTTACATATATTTGAAAGTCAACTTTCTTCTTAAATTAAGTACAAAAAAAAGAAAAATCGCTTTAGGGAAGCGCGTACTAATTTCTACAAGGAATTAGTGTGAAGGCAGTAAATAGCCCCCAAAATTGTATACGTCCACCAACAAAATTCAGCACTGAATTACTTATCAATAAGCTAGTAATGGCTGACGAAAGACCAGGAAAAAGTCTGATTTTTTTCGGGTCGTTAACATCCAAAAAGGTAGGTTTCTTCAATAATTAATTGTTGATTTGAGTTCAGCATATACATTTGCCCGGAAATAAGATTATTTTTGAAAAATTTGAAGGGATATTATTAGTGCTCGGATGTTAAAAATGAAGATTTACCAAATACTTTGTTCTTTCATCTTCTTAAACAAACATTTTTGTTTGACGATAAAATTTTGTTTTTGTCAAGTTTATGGTCTTTTTTCATCAAGCTATATACTCTTCTTTTTTTAGCGAAATTGTGGCGGACCACGTAAACGGCTAAAAATAAAATAAAAATAAATTAAAATTACACAAATAAATAAATGTAACTTTCCTTTATCCTTCTACAAGATTTTTTCGTCTTTCAAAGACGAAGTAAATAGACAGAATAATTTGTTTTTAAGTTATTTACAAAAAGTTACACCCTTCCTTAATTACAATATTTGTTTCGTCTTTCGGGATTAATTAGGAAACAACATTTTCAATCAAAAATCAAAATAAATAAAAATAAAAAAATAACCGAGAATCTGTCTAGTATTTTTAGCACCGGTTTTAAAAAAAAGAAAAATGAAAATAAAGGTGCCTGCAATTCTAAGATTAAAAAACATTTTCCACAAATAATAAATTTACCGTTGGAGTCGCGAAGAAATAAAGAAAGACTTTTTAAAATTCAATTTAAAAATCCGGAGGCGGAAGAGATTTTTGAAAATAAAAATAAAAAACATCCTAAAAATTTTAAATGTGTTCTTTTCGGGTATTTTTTTTTTTTTTAAGAAGACAATATTTAATATTGTAAAAATAAATAATTACAATTGAATATAGATAAAAAAAAATAATAAAATATTTTTAATTTATGCAATAACCGGATTTAAAAAAAAAAAAAAAAAAAAAACTTTTGCAACGACTTTTTATGGATGCCAATGGCAGAAATCGGTCGAAAGTGAAATGACAAAAATAATAAAAATAAACTAAAGAAGTAAAAATTGATCATAGATATTGTTTTTTTGTTTGTTTGTTAGTTTGTTTTTTAATAAATAAGGAAATTCATTCAAAAATTGCATCAAGCATATTAAAAACACAAATGACAAAAATCGAACTGGAAAAATGTAAGTAAACTACTAATTCGCCGAAAAACCAGCATAGCCATAGAGCATGATGAAAAAAGGCTTAAATTTAATAAAAACGAATTTCTATCGTCAGAAATATTTAAGGAAAGATTTTTTTCGTTATTTTTTATTCTTTTCAAGACCGTTCGAAATTTTGGTTAAAAATCTTTGCTTTTTTTTTTTCCACTTCGGCGGTCGACGTTACCATCCAGAAAAAAGAAAACATTGATTTGGAAATTCTTGCAAAAATCAAATCACTGTCGGATATTAATGAAATTTTCAGCAATTATTCACAAATGAATGAAATTATTTTAGACATTTTTTTTTTTTTAGAAAGTCATGGTAAAAATATCTTTTTACATTTGTTACCCCCCATTTACTTAATTTTATTTTTATGAAAACAGAAAACTCGACAAATTCAACGGTATGCTTTTTTTTAATGATTAGTGGGGAATCCTAATGCAAAAAACTTATCTTTAATTTAAAAAAAAAAGTGTAACTTACTTATTTTTAATTTTATTGATTCGATTCCTCTCTTGTTTTTAAAAAGTTAAACATTCCGCGGTTAGGATATTTTTAAAAATCAAGTGCAATTCGTTTCCTAGTAAATGTTTTGGATCCACAGCGAAGAAACACCAAAGTTGCAAGTGTAAACATTTCAAACGTTTTTAAGTAGTAAAAACTAAAAAGACATCAGTTATACTTGAAGCAAGAGCAGTGACAAATCTCGTTTAAATGACCGATCCAAAAAATCAAAAACAGACAAAACTTAAAAGTTAAGCGCTTCGTGCCACACCCAACTGCATCAATAAACCTTCAGTGGCAAATATTTAAAACCTCGTACTCACGTTTCGCCATTTAAATTTCCTTCTTGAACTCTATCAACCAATCAAAAGCTTGTGCGTAGAGTGATCTCCCTTGATCTAGCACTTGCTACGTAATGATGAGTTCGCTGTGCAGATCATCACTGTATGCTCCTTAATTGGTTGTCTTGTGTCAGATTAACCTACGTTTAAAACATCAATACGAAAGCGTCACTTGAGAGACTTACCCTGGAGTAGTGGTTGTTGAGACTGGGTTTATAACAAAACAAAACAATGATGGCATAGACAATAGAATCCCAACGTTGATTTCAAAAATTTACTTTTTATTTTACTAACTAAAAAATCCATTTATATTATTTAACTTTTAAAATTAAAACAGGTGTCCTAACAGCAACAGTAATTCGGCATATATATAACAATTTTGATTACTAGTCTTTCTGTTCAACATAACGGTGACTCTCGCTATTGGCGGTATTTGACAACGATTCGTTTTTTTTACTAAAAAGAATAAGAAAGAAGAAAGTAATGCAAAATAATTAAAGAGTGAATAAAATTAATGCATTAATTTTGTTTATTGATCTTTTATCTTGAGGAGAGCATATACATAAAAAATTTTTTTCTTTTTCTTTAACTGATGTTTTTGAAAAAATGACGGGTGCAGTTTAAGCCCCGTGCTTAGTTTCTAACAAAAATTTCCCGAATAGTTTACATTTTTAGGTGTATATTTACATGCTTAGTTAAAAAATAGCAAAGAAATTTTGCTAAAAAAACTACCATTTTGCAGTTATCGATAATAAAAGTTCGAACTCATTCGTGTCGCGGCTATAGCACTGATTTACAATACATATATTTGTCTCGGAGTAATCATTTGCGGAAGTTTCACTTGTCTTTTTAGTAATACGCTTGCAATGCGCGAAATTTTAAAAAGAGCATGATTAATTACAAAATAAAAAAAAATGCTAGAAAGGAAATAGAATAATTTGAAGTTCAGGACCTGCACTCAGTTTGTTTGTAATAACAATTATTACTCGATGCTTAATTAGAAAATAACAAAGAAATTTTGATAAAGTCTACCTACCGTTTTGCAGTTATCGACACTAAAATTTAATTTTAGGTTCAAATTTTTATTTTTATTAAATTTTGGAGTTTTAAAATAAGATTTCATTAGTATTATTACAATTTGTTTTATTATTTATTTCATTATTGTTTTATTATTTGATTTGTTTTATTATTTAAAAAAAAACAACAACACTTATTGCTTTTTTAAATAAAGTTTTAAAAAAATTACCAAAATCGCAAACCCTACCCTAACTCTTGCGTAGTAATTGAGACGAATTAGATCAGTAAAAAGGCCGTTAACTAAGTAAGCTTCCGCAAATGATTTCTCTGGGGCGAATGCAACTAAACAACGTCATTTTTATTAGAAACAGAGCGTGGAGATTACACTGAAAATTA
The DNA here is from genome assembly GCA_903632075.3 of Acanthosepion pharaonis. Classification (NCBI taxonomy): domain Eukaryota; kingdom Metazoa; phylum Mollusca; class Cephalopoda; order Sepiida; family Sepiidae; genus Acanthosepion; species Acanthosepion pharaonis. The sequence goes on along the minus strand of CAHIKZ030005157.1, from coordinate 286,617 downwards.
GCCGCCATTTTTCAAAGACATTCATTAGTAAAGAAAAAGAAAAATTGTAAATCTGTTAATTTTTAAATATTGAAACGCTTCTTTGAAATTTGCAACTTGCGTTGTTTTAACGTCCTTTTTTCATTGTAAAATTATACTTCAGTCTGAATATTTGTCTCAGAGATGTCAGTTAAAATTTCTGGATCCGTGGTAAATCTTCCAAGTTTACCACGTAAAATACTTATTTAGCTTTAAGTTAGTTCATCAGCCAGCAGATTATTCTCGTTTAAAAAAGATTGTTAAGATTTCTGGCTCCATGTTTGTTAATTCTTCCGAGTTTACCATGTTAAATATGGATTTAGTAAAGAAATTTCGACTCATTATGTCGAATTATTAAAATCGTATTTTAAAAAAATCTACATAATTTTTTAAAGTAATGTTTGGACAAATGGTGTATTTTTATTTGAGGATGAAAGGGAGTAGGATTGTTTGTATTGGGTGACTTTTGTTAAAGGTTTAAAAAAATCAGAAACTGAGTGTAATGTAACTTGTGAAAAGTTATTTTTATTAATTTAAGACTTGTTGACGAAAATGAAACATATTTGTAAAAGACGTCAAATTGTTTCATTTGCGGATTATAAATAAAGTGATTCAATTCCAAATTAGTCTAGAAAGGACATGATTATTGGAAGAAATAAGGTTGTTCCTAAGATGGGAAAAGTTATCAAATTGATTTGTTAGCCCAGAAAGCTAACATTACAAAATATTAAAGTCATTCAATATTATTAGAATTTAATTTGAGAGCCACTACTACGATGCTTTACAAGTTCACATTCTAGACTCTTTTCTAATCCTCATCCCAACTTTTTCCCTTGCTTTCAAATCCGGCTCCCAAAGCCTTGATCCTTATCGGAGATAAGAATATATTTTCTGACGAACAAGAGAGCTGGAAAATATGAAAAGGAATTTGACCACAATTATTCTGTTCATGATGCCATAAAGTCTGGGGTAATGTTCACAACTTGTCAGACCCTTGCTTCCAAAAAGCAGCTTCCAAAAACTTGATTCTTATAAGAGATAAGATTTAATATATTTTCTGACAAATGAGAGAGCCAGGAAAATCCATAGAAAGTTTGGAGGGAAAAGTTCCCGATATTTCCGAGCCTTCTAATCTCCATAAATACGGAGAATAAGTGTCTCTTGGACAATGAGTATTTTTGTTCCAAAAGTGCTAGCCAGGAGGTCGAACGCGATGTAGGACATTCTCCTGGCTACCGAAGGAGAGGCTAACAAACTATCCGGAAGTATTCTGACGACAAAGGCGGTCCGGTTTCAGACAGAATATATAGGCACACGCCGGACTAAAATTACCATACATGGTGTGCCCGTGGACGTTTCGGAAGATAGTTTGAGACTTTTTCTCGCATTACAGGCAAGTTGAGGAGATCAGCGTAGTGGTTATCAAGGCTAGCATTGCGACTGGTGATTTCGTGCTCCAGGTCACTCTAACCCGCCAAAACTTAATGTGCAGAGAGAGGAGAATGCTTTTGATGGTGGAGAGACGCAAGCCCTACTTGTTAGTCATATAGGGCCTTGGGGTACATGGCAAAGGTGTGCCCCGGGAAGAGTGCAACAGAGCCGTCAACAACAACGACGAAACCGGCACAAGCAAAGACAACTACAGCAATAGCAGCAGTGGTAGCAACAACCAAAAAGGCCCCAGATGGAGGCTAGAAGGAGGTGCAGAGGAGAGGAAAGACAGCCAGTCCCCCCCCCCCCAGCAGCATGAAGCAGCCTAAGGATGCACAGCGGTAGCAACAGAAACTGTCACAGCAAAACCAAGAGAAGCAAAAGCCCCCACAGAAGCAAAGACATCAGCAAAAACAACTACAGCAAGAACAGAAACAACAACGACAACAACAACAGTCCAAGAAACGACCAGTAGCAAAGATGGAGGTGGAGGAAATACCTCCACCTGCTCGTCATCGTTGACGAGGAGCAGGAAGGAAGAAAATGAAGATACTGTACCAGCAGAGAAACGCCTTGGTCGAAGTAGGGTGGAGAGGCACATGGACAAAACCAGGTCCCTATCCGTTCCGACTTCACCCAAAGAATCTGTTGGCGTCGAACAGAGCTAGGAGCCTCCCACATTCACCTACACGGGCTTTGTCCCCTACTCTCTCCACTTCTTCTTTCCTCAGTTCAGCATCTTCTCCCTCACCCATACACTTTTTCTCCGCCGCACGCGGCCAGGGAAAAAAGAAAAAGAAATATTTCCCAAGGTGGACAGAAAGGAATGTGAAAAAGACCTGTCCACACAAAAGAACGTCCTCTTGGGGCTATTGTTCAAATTGACCACGGTAGATGGCAAGTTGGTGGAAGACCCTCGCAACTTCCGGAAGGCACAAGGCGTCATCACATGTGTAAGAGAAAAGTGTGGGGGCATCTGACAGTGTGGGACTACCTGTCCGAAGCTAAAGACTTGTTCCTAAAAATAAGTATGTTCAAGGCGGGTTCGCCCGACCTCAAAAAAAATGCAAAATTTCTGTGCAGGGAGGGTCTCGGTGTAGCTTCATCTCTTCTTATATAGGGCATCAAAACTATTCCCCACCCCCCACGGACGTCGGCTGAATTATCTTGGATGGTCAGATGACGACGGAATTGGGCACAGGGAGCTTGGGACATTTCGTCGGAGCCATTTCCGTTGCAGATTTCCAGCTCGTATGTGACTAAGTTGGATTTTTGTTTCCATTTCTCTTTTTTCCAGGTCTAAAAATGTCTATTAAGATATCCAGTCTGAATGCAAGGAGCCTAAGGGATCGGGGTAAGTCTGTCCGCCTGCTTCGTAACCTCGGGTCACTCGGTGTGGATGTCGCCGCGATCCAGGTGACCCACTTTGTTTGCAAAGTCGATGTGTGTGTGCTGTTTAACGACTTTGTCGTCGATTCAGCATACTGACCAGAGGGGTTTCTTTGCTGATGAAGCGTACCCTGGGTGCGAGGGTGTACCTTGTCCATGGAGATGCCTAGGGCTGGTTGATCATGGCAGATATTGTCGTAAAAAGTGGCTCATTTCGGATGGTTGCGATTGCGGGGGTGCACGTCTCATTATTTCGGCAGTTGGGCCATTCCTGGTGGATTCAACGCGCCTAGTCTTAATGGGGAACTGGAATGCTGTCCTGGACCTCAAATTAGACAAGGGGCGGAGAGCTAGTGGGAGGTCGGGCGATCGTAGCCTAGTTGATCTGATCGGCGAGTTTGGTCTCGTCGATAGATAGAGGTGTAACACTATTTAACTATGGTAGTCAATTAACTAATTAGCCATAAAAATTGAACGGGAAAATGCTGAAAACAGAAAAGAAAGGTTAAGAGATACCCTGAGGGATATACCGATCAACATAAGAAGTTTTTTTTTTTTCTCAAGAAACCGAAGAATTGCGTCAATGATAATTTTACAAAAAGGCAATATGGCGGTCTCTGACAATAGATTGATGACGGTCGTTAAAAGTGCTGGTTAAGAAAACACAAAATAACCAGAATCGATGAAGATACGATCTATCGCTCGAGAGTGCATAGATATTGTGTAAACAGGTAATATGACCGAGGAAATGGCCAGACGAGAGAGCCATGTGTTAATTGTAGGAATTTTGGCAGACGCAAAAAGGATTTGCGTAAGCAAAGTTCCAGTTGACAATTCTAAACTGCTCATGATCTGGGTTCAGGATAAGAAATCCTGAATAAGCAGTGGTGTCAAAGATTAATGAAGCAAGCTTAGCCACACCAGCATGACCGAGACGCCATTGGTCGTGTGATAGCAGTGGTGATAGGCAGAGGTAAAATAGTAAGAGAGACGGAAAAGTTACTAATACCCACCGAAAGGAATTGGTGTGAGGTATATGAGGAGGATGGAGTTTAGGAGGATAGCTATCCTGCAACCACACCTCATGAACGAAGGGACTCCCCCCACCCCCGAAATAAGAAGTAATTAATTTTTTAAAAATGGGTAGTAATTAATTTTCCAGGCCAGACAACAAAGGGAACCTTGGTGGAAATCGGGGATTCCCCGAAAACCCCAGGCTGCATCTAACCCTGCACCAGGTTCTGGTTGAAGTTCATATAATGCAAGCAGTTCGCTAGTTCAGATTTTGCAGTTGAAGTGAGCTGCAAGAGTGCTGATTGAGAGATTCCACGATTCCTGCCAACACGAGAACCTATGACTTCGCATTTCTACAAACAGCAAGTTATACTGACGAACAAAGCTAAGCCAGCGCCTAAAAACTAAACCAGTTGACTTAGAAGACTAGAACTTTCCTAGAAGTATAAAAGTGTCACTCTCAGAAGAAACGGGTTGGGAAGAACACACACTCCTGTATAGAACAGACTGATAAAAGTTGATTTGTTTTCTTTAAACATGTAACACCATATCCTCACCCCACTGGACCCACGCACTCCAACAGACTGACTGTTGGTCCGGTGTGGTCCAGTATTACAGGTTAGACACAAGTCTCCAGTTCCCAATGTCAATTCGAAGCCACTCTCCAGCCTTGTTGTGATTTTTTGCTCCTGGAGAGTAGTCATCAGATTATAGAAATATGGAAGCTCCCCATTGGTCCACCTGTGAGTTCATCAGGTGAGAATCGGGTTAACAGAAAAATAAATATAACCAAGTTGAATCGATTTCGAAAGGACAAAAGTTTTTTTTTTAAATATAAAAGCAAACACGCACACATAAAAAAAAATAATTCTTGTTGCACAAGGATGAATGTTTCTTGTATGTGAACAATAACCAAACAAACACAATGCTTCGAATAATTTCGGTAAAGTGGGATGTGGCCTTCATTTTAACCCTTTTGAGTCTGTTCTTAGTGCAACTACTACAACCTTCAATGTTCCCGTACTCAGTAAACGTAATAGTAGTGGTAGTATTCGTGGTAGCAGGAGTAGCAGTATCTAGATGTTAGCGGCAGTAATTCACTCTTCACCTCCCGTTCAGCAGCACACAGCAGATGCTTTCTTTACAATCTCTGATGTCATTCCACTCAGTTCGACTGCATACAAAGACAAACGTAATCACTGCCACTCTTTGTAAACTACAGAGAGTCCAGTTTCAAAAATAAATTCTAAATCCAAACATCCTATATTTTAACTTGATTCTTAAAATGTCAAAATCCATTTCTTTTTCTAAAATTCCAATTATCATTGTCCCAGTAATTTTCTGTTAGTAATCTGATATCCTTTGTACACTAACAAAAAGATTGTATTTCGTGTTCTAAATTTAGCATTTTTAACATCTTGGTTCTTTTGAAAACACCTTTTTTTCTGTTTTACAGCATATTATTAATTATTATTATTTCGGGGGTGGGGGGTGATAACAACCCCCAGCCACAAACATTCCTGAACCTTTTGGTTTTCATTTATTTCTTTTTACTTGTGCGACATCACCTCCAGTTTAGACTCACCTTGCACAACAACACTGACGTCTGATTGATCTCATCTACCTAAGATCAAAATCACAACGTGGGTAGATTAGACTTGAGATTGAAGTAGTTACTTTGGTAACCAGTCATTGGAAGTGAGCTGAGAATGACGGAGCTGGTGTCGAACCAGATGCATCTGGTGTGAAGCCGTTACGTATTCATTAGAATTGACCGCCCATTCCATTTGGTACCCTGACCAAAGGATCCAGCTGGGTAGCGACAACTGCCAATCGACTGGGTCACATATTGGTGGCAGTGACTAAGAGTCAACCCCAGAATGCCCCAGTAGGTGTCACAGCTTGGTGCTGTGACCAGGATTTGACCCCAGACTGACCACTGTCACAAGTGTTGCTGCGAACCAAAGAATTTTGCCCAGGACAGCACGCAGCATCTCAACTATAGTAACGGAAACAAAATAGAGTGAGAACCAAAGGACTTTGCTTATTTATAGCCATACAGTTCCGAACACTCTATTTTTTCTCTCTGATCAACAACTTGAAAACCAACAGACAAGCAGAGAAGAACGACCTGAAGATCAACAGGCAGGTAGGAAACTTTTCGGTTATTTCTCCCAATATTTTTTCGATTGTTACTGCTCTTGATTGGTTTTTAATTGTATAAAAATATCTGACCACGAATCTGATAGGGTAGACGTAGAGGAAGAGGGGCTAGAACAACAGTTGCCAGTAGACCTAAAAAGATTGTTAAGTGGACCTAAGATTCCAGCCTTTAATGGGAATTCCAAAGAGTTGAGAGAATGGTTGTCAACAATAGATAAGTGTCTTACAGTTTACAGTCTCTCAGACCGACAAACCCTGTACCTAGCATACAACGCCACAAGAGGGAAGGCATCAGAGTTTATGAAGGGACTCTTAACAGGTGACACCCAATTAACAAGCAAAAAGCTGGAGGAACTAATAACTCAGGAGTTCACTGATGAAAGAACAGCGATTGAGGCTATGAGGCCCTCTTAAAGCTGGTGCAGCTTAGGGATTAAACCTCTGGAGATCTAGGGACCCAAGCAGAAAAACTGGCCACATTAGCTTTTCCAGAAAATGTGAAAAACAATGCAGTAATGCAATCCCAGTTGGCCAATTTGTATGCGGAAGCGCTCAGCGACGAACGTATTCGCCACAATATCCTTCAAGAGGGACCATTAATTTTCAAGACCCAGACAAAAATGGGTTCTTGTTAGAAGATAGGGGAAACACCAAATTCTGTAACCGCATCATGCCCTATGCCAGTTTTAGGTGAATGCCAATAAATACGAGGAATCAAAATGACAATTCAGAGAATTTTTCTAGACACCAAACAAGAAAAACTTCATGAGACTATCTACCTGAAGAGAACCTTCGACATCAGCCTTGTGCCAAACTTAACCAAGCCAGCCAAAGTGTTATGTCTAATTTAAGAAGCGGGTTGGGTTGATAATTGTCCATATGAGAACTGCTAGATTTTAATGACAAAACCATTTTCATTTTTATTAAAATGACTTTTTATTTTTAATTAGTGCTTAGATAGCAAAGTAAGTATTTATATGCCTACATTTACCCATTATTTCAGTTTTCTTATTTAAGAGTTTATTTTGGTTTCTAAAAATAATTATTGCTAATTTTCCCTCAAAACCTATGTTACAATATAACTGAATACTGTATGGGGCCACATTTTTTTATAATTTCCACTTTGATCTTGGTGGGAATGTTGTTTTGCTTTTGGCTCCATTTTGTATCTTTTTCTCGCTGTATACATGGTATTTTTTACTCTATTTTTTCCTGGCAAAAGCTTGTCAAACACTGACTTAACTTTCCTAGCGAACATTAGTTCAGCTGGTGCCATGTTTGAGTGTGTTCTCTGGTTTGGCGTGATTCTGTATACTTGTAAGAATTGCTGAAGCGCCTTTTCCGTTGGAACTCCTGAGGCTTTCTTCAGAGCTCGCTTTAAAGTATCGACAAATCTTTCTGCGAGTCCATTAGACCTCGGATGATACGGAGGCGTCGTTATGTGGTTAATTTGATATAACTCACAAAAATCCTTAAATTCTTCAGAAGTGAATTGTGTACCATTGTCACTCACAATACACTCTGGCACACCGAACCGTGCAAATAGTTCATGCAAAAAAGTTGTTGTGTTATTGGACGTAGGCTTTTTACAGCGTAGTACTTCTGGCCATTTTGTAAAACTATCTACCACTATTAAGTAGTAAAGATCTTCTACTGGACCAGCGAAATCAATGTGTAATCTTGTCCACGGATGATCCGTCTTGGGCCATGGTTTGTGTACTATAGGTGGTGCCTTAGCTGCTAACGCACACCCCTTACATCGATGAACCATGTTTTCGATATCCACATCCATTCCTTTCCAATACACAAAGCTTCGCATTAAGCTTTTTGTTTTATTAATACCCGGGTCACCCATATGAAAATCCCGAAGTATTCTTTTCTGCAACTTTTTTGGTATTACTACTCTCTCACCATATAATAAAACTCCGTCACCTATTGAATAAATCTCCTGCACTTTTTGGTCATTTGCTACCATTTTGCTTTTTAATTTCTAAATGAAATCATCGCTTTCAGCTTCTTTTTTAATTTCATTTAGCGTAACCGGTAGCTCTCTTACAATGTTGTTTACCATGCTTTTCACCTCATAATCTGCTCTGATATTTGCAATAATTGATTCTTCGAATCTTTCTTCTTGACTCGGTACTAGTCTTGATAGACTATCCGCATGAATTATCTTTTGGATGATAGGTGCTTTATGTGAAAATCATAATTGAGAAGAATGGTTCCCCATCTTAACAGACGATTTGCTATATAAACGGGTAACCCTTTCTTTGAACCAAAAATAGTGATCAGTGGTTTATGATCCGTTTCAAGGATAAAATGTCTGCCGTGGATGTACCTGTGAAATTTTGTATGGCAAAAATGATACTCAGTGCCTCTTTTTCTATCTGAGAGTAACTTTTTCTCCTGGGAGCAAAGTTCTCGAAGCGTGTGCAATTGGTTTTCTAGAACCATCTGGCAGTATGTGTTGAATACACGCTCCTATCCCGTATGAACTAGCGTCACTTGCCACTACAATATCCAGTTTTGGATTGTAATGGGTTAAAAAGAGGTCGGACGTAAGCATTTTCTTTATTTCATCAAAGGCTTTCTGACATTCTACCGTCCATTCCCATGCCTTGTCTCTTTTTTTTTGCAGTTCATTCAACGGAGCTCTTAAATTGTACATTCCTTTAATGAACGCTTGATAATAATTTGCAAGCCCTAGAAAACTTTGTAGCATCGCCACATTAGTGGGCGTCGGCATGTCTCTAATCGCAATGGACCTTTCCGGATCTGGACATCTGCCATTTTTGTTGATTATGTGCCCTAAATACTTAATTTCCTCCAAACCAAATTCGCACTTTGACTCTTTGACTTTAAATCCAAAGTCCTGAATCTTTTTAAATACTTGATTGAGATGCTCTCGATGTTCGTCAACCGATTCGCTCCTTACTATGATGTCGTCTAAGTAAGCGCACGCAAAGTCTAAATTCAGCATGACGTCCATAGCTTGTTGAAAAATGGCTGGTGCCACTTTAATACCAAAAGGAAGCCTGTTGTACTTGAATAACCCTCTATGCGTGTTTATCCCTAGTAACTTCGAACATTCCTCTTCGACGGGAATTTGGAGATAGGCATCTGATAAGTCAATTTTTGAAAATATAACTCCACCATTTAGCTTGTTAAAAATCTCCTCCGGACTCGGTAACGGGTAATGGTAGTCCTTAATTACCGAGTTCAACCCTGTCGAAAAAAATCAACGCAGACTCTGACTTGGTTTGATTTCTTTTTTATGCACACAATCGGCGCAGCCCATGAATTAGATTCTACTTTCGAAATAATTCCCATTTTTCCAACCTATCAAGTTCTTCGTTAATTTTCTCTACACTTGCGAAAGGCACATTACGTTTCTTTTTAAAAATTGGCATAGTATTTTCCTTGAATTCGAATTTGGCTTCAAACTTGTTACATCTTCCAAGACCAGGTGTGAAAGTTTCCGGAAACTTTTTCTTTAATTCCTCTTTAATGTCCTGTCTTGTTTGCGTATTACTTTCTACTTTTCTGCAGAAAGAGTTTAACGGTTTATCCCACAATTCGAATGTTTCAATAAAATCTGTACCAATCAAGTTTTCCCATTTTTCAGAATGAAAACTTTTATTTTTTAACTATCCTGTTCAATTTCATGGGAAGTAAAACCTCACCTTCGAATTTAATTTCCTTTCCAGTCACTGTTCGAGCGCGTTTCGTTGACTTCATTATTGTAGGCCTTTTAAAATTTTCCATGTTTTATAGTTCATTATTGTTAAATCTGAACCCGAATCGAGTTGAAATTTGATATTCTTTTAAATATTTCAGTCGTCACATACTTCCTCAAATCTCTATCTGATTTGATATTTGAATTTGTTTGTCTAATTCGGCTGACTTTTTTTTTTTACAACACGACCCTTTGTGACCATTCTTGTGGCACACGAAACTTTTTTTTTTATTTCTATATGGGCAATTTACCTCCCAGTGTCTTTCTTTGCACCGTCTACAATTAAATGGTGGAATCATTTTTTTTTTCTCCTCATTCTTTTCATTTAATTTTTCTTGTCTATTTTAAAATACGCCGAATTTTTACTCCAATTTTTTTCTGATGGGTAATTTGACTGTTTCTTCACTTTTTAATATAAGCAATACCAGCTTCTTCAATTTTTTGAGACTCTTTCTTTAAACTTACGGCCCGCTGACACTCCTCTGCTAACTTTTTGCAGGGTAAGGTTTTGTTCAGATTCGAGTTTAGACAAAACTCTACGTCTTATTTCGGCACTCTTACTGGATACCAGTCCTTGAGCAAAAAATTAAACACTTGAATTCTTCAACCGTAATCTCTGCCAATCTGAAATTGTCATAATGTCTATTCACTATAGATGCATAAGTTAAGTAATCCTGATCGTCGGATTTAGCTACATTCATGCATAACCATCGCTTATGCCAAAGCGACATATTTGCTCCAAACAACTCCTTTTAGCAATTTCACTGTTTCCGAGAATTCCAATTCATTTGTTCTTCTCTCGGTAGAATAAAATCTACAAATTTGTTATGTTCCGCTGTACCTAGCTTTCTTAGTAATGGACTGACTTTTTCTTGAATTCGACCAGTTTTCACAGTCTGTGTAGAAAATATCTTCATATCGTTTAAAGTACGCTTCAAACGTTTTTCCTTCGTCTGGCACATAGTTGAAAGTTTCCAACGAATTAAATATGATGTTATTAGAATATGAAGAGTTACTTTCATTTGCCTGATTGTTGTTTAATTTCTCCAGTGTTAACTTTTGAATTTCCAAAACCTTGACATACATTTCTTCCTGTTCCCTTTGACGTTGCTGACTCAACTCCTCTTGCTTTTCTTGATAATTCTGCTGTGCTAATTGCTGTTCTCTTAATAAGGCAAACTGTTCACTTTGATGTTGCAGACTCAACTGCTGGGATTTGACTAACTCAGCTTGACTCAACTGCTGGGCTTTAAACAATTCAGCTATGACTTTGGATAATTCCTCCATCTTTAGCTGATAGTGTTCATGCAACAAAGAATATACTTTTAAATTGTGTATCCACGAATATACTATAAGCAGACAAAAAAAATCGAAACAACTTACGCCTTTTTTTAATTTTATGTCTTGCTTTATAAAATATTGTTGAGCAACCAAACAAAAAAAAAAAAAAAATTTTTTTTTTTTTTTTTTTTACAAGTTCGTTACCTTTCAAAATTGACACGTTGTATTTGTGCTCCTTTTAATTCCATGCATGTTTTTTTTTAGTCGGCCAGCTTTTTTTTTTTTTTTTTAATTCGCCGTTATTTGTTTACGCCACCTTCCAGATTTTTCTGAGTGAACGTTCCTTTATGCTTAGTCGTCCTTTAACTAGTTTTAACTGTCCAGAACTTCAGAATACTTTTCCGTTCCATTAGATGTTCGACTTTTAATTAATTATTTTTTTTTCTTCAGCCTGGGTTCTTCAAACTTGTCCCAATTGTTGAAGGCTATGAATTTTTATTTCTTTTTTTTTTTTTTCGTAACGTAAAGTTCTTTATACCTCGTCGCCATCGTTGAAGCTTGGATAAGCATGGAATAATAATAATACAACACAAAATGTACGTAAACAAAATGTATTGAAACAAGGAAAAGGTACACAATATTTACAGTTAGTTTTGGTATATTCTTGGGAAGACTGTTCCTGTAGAATGGGTTGACTTAATCGCAGTCGGGCAGAGTCTCTCGATTGGATCTCTTATTCCTTCTTTCCGGTACCAACCCATATTTATATGGTCAGTACTCCACTATGTAAATTAGGTGGATCGTACCACAACAAATAGCTTTGTATATTATGTTATTGGTTAAACATTTGTTAAGTGGGCAATTTTCTTTGTTTCTGCAGTTACACTTGATGATGTTATTTTGCTGGATGTTATTGGTGACTGATAAAATTTTTTTTTTAAAATGCATAATATAGAAAAACAATAGGATGCCTTATACAAACCAACAGCCTCAAAAGATAGACCTTGTCCAAAAAATTACAAAAGGCAAATGACTGCAGTTTCTAAAATTTGTCCACAAGCCTGAGTGGAACAATATCCAGAAAACTTATGTCAATGACAATGTGCTTTTCTGCAAATAGTTTTGACTTTATTAGGGTTGTCACTATAAAGACTACATTTTAAGTCTAAAAACTATTTGTCAGGAAAAAAAAATGGACGAAACCAACAATATCTGAAATAGTTTGAATCCTAATTGCCAAGGTAACAAGTGCAGTCTGCAGGACATTAAAAAATAAACATGAGATTATGAAGAATATTTTCCAAAATTTTTAAGTGCTTATAAATTATGTGAAAATGTGCTCACATCATTTTCTTCAATTGTATCTTATAGATCAAGTCTCCATAAAACAACATTAGATCTGTTGTCAGGCACATCAAAACAGCTAATGTTTTTTAAAAAAAAAATGAATTTCTGAAATATTTTAAACCTAAAGTAAATATTTGTTTTAAATCAGATTGATTATACTTGAAATCAGCTAGTATTCATCATATAAAGTTTCAGAAAAGTATATTTAACTTTTTGAATATGTCTCAATAAAAAGAGAATTATATGACAATGAACAATAACTAAAAAAGAGTGCTTATCAGCTAATTTAAGCATCCCTCACCAAAAAACAGAAAACTAAAAGACAACCTTTCAGTCAATTTCAATTGATTTTTGAAATAAAAGGATTTTGCTTCTTGGAAATATAAAATTTTATCAATTATCTTGAAATTAAAACTAAAATCAAAGCTTCAAGAGATTTTTTATTTTTGATAAAGTGTTTTCTGTGAAGGTATACTTTTGAAGCATTCACATCTGCCCAACAGGTTTTTATGTTGAGTGAATCAAAAAGGGAACTACTTTGAAGCAGAGTATAACATTTATAAAAATTATCTTTAACTTGTACTTTTCATGTGCAGTAAGAATAAGTTCAAATTATAAAGAGCAGGAATTCATTTTCAACCTTTGGTAATGTGTTTTTTATGAAGGTCTCTACTTTTTACGGTATTCACATCTGGCCAACAGGTTTTTATTTTTGAGTGAATCAAAAGAGAACTAATTTTTAAGCAGAGTATAACATTTATAAAAATTATCTTTAACTTGTACTTTTCATGTGCAGTAAAAATAAGTTCAAATTATAAAGAGCAGTAATTCATTTTCAACCTTTGGTAATGTGTTTTTTGTGAAGGTCTCTACTTTGGAGGCATTCACATCTGCCCAACAGGTTTTTATGTTTGATGAATCAAAAAGAGAACTAATTTGAAGCAGAGTATAACATTTATAAAAATTATCTTTAACTTGTACTTTTCATGTGCAGTAAGAATAAGTTCAAATTATAAAGAGCAGGAATTCATTTTCAACCTTTGGTAATGTGTTTTTTATGAAGGTCTCTACTTTTGCGGTATTCACATCTGGCCAACAGGTTTTTATTTTGAGTGAATCAAAAAGAGAACTAATTTTTAAGCAGAGTATAACATTTATAAAAATTATCTTTAACTTGTACTTTTCATGTGCAGTAAAAATAAGTTCAAATTATAAAGAGCAGTAATTCATTTTCAACCTTTGGTAATGTGTTTTTTGTGAAGGTCTCTACTTTGGAGGCATTCACATCTGCCCAACAGGTTTTTATGTTTGATGAATCAAAAAGAGAACTAATTTGAAGCAGAGTATAACATTTATAAAAATTATCTTTAACTTGTACTTTTCATGTGCAGTAAGAATAAGTTCAAATTATAAAGAGCAGGAATTCATTTTCAACCTTTGGTAATGTGTTTTTTATGAAGGTCTCTACTTTTGCGGTATTCACATCTGGCCAACAGGTTTTTAATTTGAGTGAATCAAAAAGAGAACTAATTTTTAAGCAGAGTATAACATTTATAAAAATTATCTTTAACTTGTACTTTTCATGTGCAGTAAAAATAAGTTCAAATTATAAAGAGTAGTAATTCATTTTCAACCTTTGGTAATGTGTTTTTTGTGAAGGTCTCTACTTTTGAGACATTCACATCTGGCCAACAAGTTTTATGTTGAGTGAATCAAAAAGAGAACTAATTTGAAGCAGATTATAACATTTATAAAAATTATCTTTAACTTGTACTTTTCATGTGCTGTAAAAATAATTCCAAATTATAAAGAGCAGGAATTCATTTTCAACCTTTGGTAATGTGTTTTTTGTGAAGGTCTCTACTTTGGAGGCATTCACATCTGCCCAACAGGTTTTTATGTTTGATGAATCAAAAAGAGAACCAATTTGAAGCAGAATATAACATTTATAAAAATTATCTTTAACTTGTACTTTTCATGTGCAGTAAAAATAAGTTCAAATTATAAAGTGCAGGAATTCATTTTCAATCTTTGGTAATGTGTTTTTTGTGAATGTCTCTACTTTTGAGACATTCACATCTTGCCAACAGGTTTTTATTTTGATGAATCAAAAAGTGAACTAATTTGAAGCAGAGTATAACATTTATAAAAATTATCTTTAACTCGTACTTTTCATGTGCAGTAAGAAAAAGTTCATATTATAAAGAACAGGAATTAATTAGAAAGTAAAATACATCACTAGTAAACTAATAAGTATTACTGAAATGTTTAAATTTTTGATTTTTCCAGAGTTTTTTTAAAAAAAATCCATGGTCTTATTTCACAATATTTAAATGTATACCCTTTAAAAACTTTGTTAAGTGTGCTGTTATATTTTCATTTATGCTTAGGTGTGCCGTTGTTTAAAAAGGTTGAGAAGCTACAGAGCAATAGTTAACAATTAATATTCCTTATAAGTATTTTTCATCTCTGTATAGGATCATATATGTAAGTTCAAATGTTATTATAGTGGGTAATTTATTTGTTTTGTGGACATTTTATTTATTAAACAGTATGTAATGTCTCAGTCTGTGTTTTCAAGAAATCTAAGTAAAAAAATAATATGCCCTCTGGCTGAGACCGGAGCTTCGTAGGGAAAATTATGGTTTAATCTGTCATGGTTTTCTGCTCAGCCACGGAGGACTAAATAGTAAGCAAGACTGTTTTTTTTTTTTTTACTCTATTGAAGGAAACATCCCCCTCGACTCACACTATTTTTGAGGGTCTATCTGCTCAGTTTATTAATTTAAAAAAAAAAGAGTAAGGTATGTGTATATGTATATACAGACACACATTATTTTTATATATATATATATATATATATATATATATATACTAGCAGTAGAGCCCAGCGTTGCTTGGGGATGTAACAGTAAGAGAAAGATCAAGTATCGATCATCATAAAGACTGAAAAATAAAATTGACAAAGATTATTGTTTAAGGTTGATGGACATGCATGTGTTTTTTTTTTTGTTTTTTTTTTTTTACGAATTGGTTAAACCCAAACTCAAACAAAAGCATTGTTTTCAATCGTTATGAGTCTACCGATTGAATAGAATTTTATTATAAACAATTGTCTTGTAAATGGAATTTTTAAAGCATTCTGAATGTAAAAATAAAGAAAAAAGTGTGCAAGACAATAAGAAACACTACCTGCCAAAAAAAAAAAAGTGAAATTTTGTTTAAATCATTTTTCAAATGTAGGAAATCTGATCCCATATATAAACGAACACAGACACACACTCGCAAACAATCTGGGTTTTATAATAAGTATAACTCTATATGAGTTGTCCCCCTTCCATTCTTGACAGCGATGCCTCTTAATCGTGTTTTCAAATTGATTTTGTGCAAAAACAATTGTTTTACCAATTTTTGGCGCTGTCAGAACCACCACAAGGTAATTTTACGTAGTCCTGTGAAGTTTTGTTGAAATCAGTTGAAAAATGTAGGAAATCCGATCCAATATATAAATGTACAGACACACACAACCTGGGTTTTATAATAAGTATAATTCTGTAAAGTTACAATATTGTAAGTATTAATGATTATTATTCTTACACTACAGCAACAACTCAATTATGAAACAAACAGATGAGCAAATTACAAGTAAATGATAAATAAGAAACAAATAAACTAAATACAAGAAAGTAAATAAATTTCATACAAAAAAAAGATTTAAAATTCAAATAATACTTATAGAAAAGTAGGTTACAGACAGATAATTTTAAGGATGAAATTCGTTCAGGATTTTTTTTTTTAATTGTTTCATATTTGAAAATGTTTTATAAATCATAATCAGCATTTTTTTAATTTGCATGTTTTTATTTCAATTTTAATAATTATTCTGTAAAGTTACAGTTTTTGTAATCATTAAGAGATTATTATTCAAATACAGTAACAACTGAATTATGAATTAGGGAACAAACAATTAAATAAACAAATTATAATTAAATGATGAATAAATAAAACAATTAAACATAAATAAGAAACAAATAAATACAAACAAGCAAATCCAGACAGCAAGTGGAACCTATCAGTGAAACAGACATCATTTGCACAAATCTTCTGAACTAGCAGAGCATGTGAGAAATGAACAGCCACCACCAATCACTATAGACACTAAGTTTGCCACATGACATAGCAAAAAAGGTGCCCTTGCAACTTTAAAAGTATCCTCATCAGCCTCACCTGTTGTAAGCAAAGACACAAATACAACTGAATCAGAAAAATGTGAATCCCAACAGGGGATTCACACACATGCTAGACGAGGGATACAACAGCCAGTGTATCTGAAGGACTATGTCAAACTGATCAAGGACTGTACACGAGACTGCTGCCTCTACTTACAAAAAAAGTGCAGGGAGGGATGTTACATTTTTGTTTAATGTCTACTCCTCTGCACTATCATTAATGTATGCTCCCTAATCAACATCAAATGATTCTCGCTCCCTGTTACACTCCATTTCTCCCTAATCCCTTGTCTCACTCTTTCTTCCAGTACCCAATAAAGGCCAGTCACATTCTGTGTCAGCTCTCTCTCAAACCTGTGTGTCCTGTTTTCCATGACTTAATGAAAAAAAAAAAAAAACCACTCACATCATTTTCTTCAATTATGCTTCACAGATCAAGCCTCCATAAAACAACAGCTAATGTATCTGATATTCTAAACCTAAAATAAATACTTTAAATCAGCTAGTATTCCTCAAAGTTTCAGAAAAGTATATTTCAGTCAATTTAAATTCATTTTTGAAATACAGCAAAGTATTTTGGTTCTTGGAAATATAAAATTTAATCTATTATCTTTAAATTAAAAATAAAATCAAAGCTTCAAGAAAGATTTGTCATTTTTTTAAAAATTAATTTTCAACCTTAGGTAAAACGCTTTTGTGACGGTGTCTGCTTTTGAAGCATTTACATCCAGTCAACAGTTTTTCATGTTGACTGAATAAGAAAGAACTAATTTGAAGCAGAGTATAACATTTATAAAAATTATACTTTTGTACTTTTCATATGCAATTAGAATAAGTCCAAATTATAAAGAGCAGGAATTTATTTGAAAGTAAAATACAATGCAACTAGTAAACTAATAAGCATTAGTGAAATGCTTAAATTGTTGATTTTGCCAGAGTTTGTTTCACAGGCTAGTTTTTGGTCTATTTGGCTAGTGTTAGCATGAATCAAATGAATGTAACTGCTTGGCCTATCTTTTATTTCTAAATGTCCCTTTCCATTGTATAATAATTTTATTTTTTGTCCAGAGGAAATCATAATTTGACAAGAATGAATCTGAAACCATAGCAAATCATCATCATCATCATCTCTTACAATGGAAGCAGGGTAATTTTTCATGGTGTCACCTTCTCCAACAGAAAGTATAACTTCACCAGCATCAGGTTGAGTCTTGATGAATATATGCATCTCCACACCATAAATCCCATTTAACTCGTTGCATTTTCTCAAGTTTATTTCCCCTTTTTCTAGAAAATAAATTTAGCTTTCATGATTTGAATGACATAAATAAAATACATATATGCACTCAGAGACAAAGTTTAACATAAGCCCCCACCCCCCAAAAAACAAGGGAGTGTCAAAAAGAAAAGTTTGACACCTATTACTGTATAATCCCTCGGCGATATTTATAGTATGAAAACACTATTTTTAGAATTTTAATAGCAAAAGATTTAACACTATTTAGTTGTTTATACCACAAAATTTTATTAAAAATTTATTTATTCATAAATTTATCAAAATGTCTGAATTATAAAAGGAGAATTTTAAATTAACTAGAACATTACATCTCAGATTTTTTTTGTATTAAATTTTCCAACTTTTTTTATATACAATCGGGAGAGGAACAAATATTGATATACATACAAATTTTTAATTTATTATATTTCCAATTAATGAATAAACATTTTTATATAATTAACTGTACATAGATGAATAAGAACTAAATATACACAGAAAGCAGAAAAAAAATTTGATTTAATAGAAATAAATCTCATTTATCCATTTTAATGGGTGAAAAAGTATTTGTACAATACAAAAAAAGAATACATGATCTTCATTTAATACTTTATAGAATAGCCATTATTCACTTTTACAGCAACAAACCTCTTCTTGTAGTTCTCAATGATTTGCAAGTTTTATTTGGTATTTTATTTCATTCTTCTTTGCATATGTTCTTCAGATCTGGAAAGAATGTTAGCAGCCCACTGGAATAATTTCATGCCTTAAAACATTAAAGCTCAATTCAAAGTCAGTCCACCAATTTTCATTTTTGTTATGACAATGTCATTTACTTGATCCCCGACTGCTCCAGTCTTACAAGATACAACAAGTATTGATTAATAATCAATAAAAAAAATGAACAGATCTGATAGAAAACAAACTCAGAGAGAACCTCTTTGGTTTGTTTAATGGCATATTAACTACTCATGGGTCATTTGATGCCAAAATCAAATTTTCTTGTGAACAGTGATAATCTTGTGTTTTTCCAATAATGTGTTTGGTAATTATTTCTAATGTATTTTTTATATTTTCATGTTTTGCCCTCAGTTTATGGGTTCTCTATTTGCTCATAGATGGGGACCCTAACAAGTGCTACCACCCTGGGTCAGGTTGGACCTGGGAACAACAGCAATTAAGTGTTGGTTTCACGTTCCTCAAAACCTATCAATCAGAGATATTGCTGCCGGATGTAACTTATCATCATCATACCCAGGACAAGAAAGAGAACCTCACAAAACTATTAAGACAGAAAGATTCTTCATAGCACTTCCACTTTACAGCTTCAACTCTAATCTCATTTTACATCTCCAAGTAGATGAATTTGACATGGAAATAGTATTCAATAGACATCAGGTTTCACATATGATTTCCTTGTATTGGATAGTTTAAAAGCAAACTGTACTTCATGTGAACTTTTAATTGCTTTTCAAGAGAGATATTACTCAAGAGATTAGCTGAGGTCTGCAACATTAAAACTAGATGGTGCCTTCCAGCAAAAGACATTTTGAATTCATAACACACAAAATAAAAGATGACATGTAATGATTTGGCATCTAAACATCTGTAACATTGATAAAAGTTCTTAAATTTGAAGTAACAATCAACATCTTTTAAGAAAACATACTTACTTGATACATTTTGGGGAGGAATATGCACTTCTATTACTTTGGATGAAACTGGAAGAGAGGAAAATAATTTTTTTAAAATTATTTCTCTTGTTCAATGAGTTATTAAATCTCACAGGTCAAAATTTACTTCATATGTTGGTTTTGAAAAGGATTTAACTTCAATTCTATCCTACCCATAAATATACAGAATATCTGCAATATATTCAGAAGTCAAGGAGGTGTATGTTTATTTGTCCAATTGGTGTTTTATAGAAGGCTTATGAACAAAGTTACACATTCACATTCATTGGCAGATTAAAATGTAACACTGCTAAATAGGTGACTAATGATCCTCAATCAATTATAGTTTATTTTCATTGATATCTGATGCAGAGCTGTTCTGATGCCATAGTTGGGTCTTTCAGACTCCAAATGGCACTAAGTATCTTTAGTATTAATGATAATGTATTTGAAACTTACCATTTACAATGTGAAAGACATAGCATCCCACCTGAAAAGGAGAAAAAAAAAAGGTGGTTTTATTTTCCCTTTGGATAAATTCAATTTATTATTAACACAACTAACATACAATGACCAAATATTTATTTATCTTTACTTAATACAAATTCTATTATTTATTTCATGAGGAATTTCATACAAGTTAATCTTGGTGAAATAGGCTTGAGGTTTTTAAAACCTTGAAGAGAATGAAAGATAAGATTCCCTGTCTTATAATCTGTTGTGAATTTTTTATGAATATATATACAAATATATGTATATTTTTTTATGAAGATATATATATATATATATATATATATATATATATATATATATATATATATATATATTCAAGTGCTCTTTGGGAGATTGTATCTCTAACGAATTAAATAATAATTATGTTGGTCACACCACAAACTCACTTTTACAACGCTTGACACTACATTTGAATGAAAACTAACATTTTTAGGCATTTAAAACAACATGCCTGGCTGCACACACAATTCCGTAAAATCCTTGTCAAAAACACAATTATACTTCAACATGAAAACAATAGACAAAAACTAAAAATCCTTGAAGCAATTTACATCAAACAGTTGAAATCTAACCTAAACAAAATCAACTATGGAATCTCTACAAATATCCTTAAATGTCTATAATTGGTAACAGTATACTTAATACTTCTCGAATTCACTCTCACATGGTCATGTGTGACGTCATGAGCTGTGGTGCGATTTCCGCTTCTAGCGTCTTATATGCACATGTTTATCGTTGCTTGGAAATCATCCATGTAAACAATCACAGACTATCATCACTGTCTTGTCCATATATTGCTTAATATGTTGTACAGTAATTGACATCTTTGATAATGGCTTATGTAAGCCGAAAGCTTAGATTGGATTAAAAAATATGGATCAATATTGTGATTTTCTTTCTTCATCTAATGATAATGTTATTAAGCTTATCAGATGTTATGAAAACAATTTACATAAAATAAATAGACAACACTTGTCTATATTTAATGTAACATGTATGAATATATATATATATATAAAACGAAAAAAAAAAACTAAAAAACTTACCAGCACTATCAGGAACATTGTTGCTGGAAAGAGAAAAATTATTTATATTATTTGAACTGTTCTCGTCATCTTTATTGTCATATTCACAACATTTTGGCTGTTGCACACACCGAACTTCTTCAGATGATACATTTTGGAATTTTGAATTGAACACTTTATTTTTCTACCAGGATAGATTGTTCTAGTTCCACACCTAAAAGATCTTAAATAGAGGCATGGGTTCAAGACATCCATATATGACAAGCCAACATTCACCGGACAATACCTCAGTTTCATCACCCACACAGCATAAGCAAGGGACCATCCGAGGAAACATCATAAGTAGCAACCCAGACATATATGAACAAGAAATGGCCAATATAAGCAGTACCCTACAACATAAGTACCCTAGGTACAGGACATCAATTTCGACAAATTGAGATAGAAGGGTACAAGAGGATAACAATACTCAGAAAACAGTCTCTCAGCTTTTATCCTATAAGAAGGGATTATTGGAAAAATTACAAAAGATCTGTGGTTCATCTAACATCAGGATGACCTTCATGGAGGAAAACATGATTAAGGACTATGTGTGTATATCATCCCATGCAGCTGTGGCCAGAAATATAAAGCAGAAACAGGCTGCTCCCTTGAGATAAGACTGCAAGAACACAAATCTGTAACATGAGGGGAAATAGAAAAATAAAGCATGGCTGACAATATATGGAGGGAAAAGGGAGATTGCCATGCACTGTGGGATGTGGTTGAACACCACTGGGTAATACAACATCTTTAGAAATTGGCACATACACCAAGCCATAAAATTCTCTTAAGCCAGCTAAAAGATATGAATATGGTAGCCAGTAATACAGAGTGCTAGACATAATAAACTCAGGTAAAAAAATTTACCTGGACATGAAGTTTATAGTTCCAAATATTAATACACTGATATCTCCAAGGACACAGTGGATAAATGCATTGGTTGAAGTAGAGGGGCTTATTTAATGGAAAAAACAAAATGGCTTACTTGAAAGAGAAATTCCAATTTTGAAATGAAATTTTTTTCTTCTAACAGATTTGCCAACTGCCATTTTTATTTGTTACTTTGTTTGCTTTTCCTAACCTCGTCAGACAGACATCAAAGGATAACGTCAGTAATGTCTTAATACATCCACCTTACTTACTGTCTGCCTACAGTTAGGAATCAAATTTTATGAAGTTAACTTGGCTTGATAAAACAGGTGGTGTGTGGGGGGATACAAGAATTTTGTCTTTGTTTTGTCCTTTCTTTTTTTTTTGTATCACACATGGTAACTGAGTTGGGGGGGGAGGGCAGTTTGTCTTTTCATAAACCCAAATTTTACAAATGATACTTTTTCCCCAAAAAATTACATTTAATAATTTCAATAAAATTGACCAAATGATAATGTAGCTTTATGTCTCTAGATGACGACTTTTCAACAATTTATTTATAGGAATTGATTTAAAACTAGACTTTTTCTGTTTGATGACTTTAGTTATTCTTTTATTTAACATTGTTTGGTGTCTTTACCGATTTCAAACTGGTAATCCTGCGTGAACACACCCAAATTACTTTTACTCTTGAAAGAATTCAGGTGAGGCAAAAAAAATATTTGGAAGACACCTTTTTTTCCCTTCAATCGGAAACAACCCAAGCAAAACAGTAATAAAAATATAACACAGTAATGACACAAGAAAGGATTACAGGGTGTGGAATATTTACTAACAGAAACATTAATGATCAACAGAAAGTGAAAAGAGTACTTGGGGGAGGGGAAGAGCTGACATATCAGAAGTTGTCCCATATATCACCTACCTACCTACTCACCTGGATGAGCAGATGAAACTCTGAATAAAACATCTAAATATAAATTGCATTATTTACATTATTCAAACTGTTTTCCTCGTCTTTATTGCCATGTTCACAATGTGTCAGCTTTCTTCAGGAGATTGGAAATTCGAATGGAACCCGCGGTAGATTGTTCTAGTTCTACATGTCATGCATCTTCCAGATGTCTCAGCTATTTCCCTTTAACTAAACTTTCTTTTTGGTTCAACACTGCTGTGGCCTGACATTGAACTCACAACTCTTTGGGTCTAGTCTCTGGATCTAACCAACATCTTTTATGAACTGGTCCTAGAGGACATCTGTTTATGAATTTTGAGACCTAATGTCTCAGCAACCATTGTTTTTACCAGAGCTTATATTGCAATTTTTGTTGTTATTCATTGCTTTTCTCTGGCACTCTTTATTACTGGTTCCCATATTGTATTCATTTCTATGCTTGGTTGGCTCAGGAGATTTTTGTGGCCTAGCATATGTGCCGATTCCTTAAGTTTTTGTATTTTCCAGTGATGCTTTCTGCATATTATTTCAATATCATTCCACAGTAAGCAGTGATCTCCCTGTTCCCTCCATATGGAGTGGGGGGTTCTTATTTGGAAGAGGTATCTGCGAAGTGTTGAACCACTTTTGAAGATTGTTCTGATGATATATGGACCACAGATCCTTTGTATTTTCTCTGATAATCTCTTCACATAGGGTAGGCAGACTGAAGCTGTTTTTTGAGTGCTGTTATCCTCTTGTACCCTTCTATCCCAGTTTGTTGGAGTTGCTGCCATGTATCCAAGGTAGTTGTTATGTTGTAGAGTACTGCTTATACTACTTATACTTGTTCATATATTACTGGGTTGCCACTTATGACTTTTGCTCAATTTTGTAAGAAGTGGACAATCCCTTTCTTAAAACTTCGGGAATCAGCACATATGCTAGGCCACAAAAATCTCCTGAGCCAACCAAGCATAGAAATGAATACAATATGGGAACCATTAATAAGGAGTTCTAGAGAAACGCAATGAATAACAAAAATTGCAATATAAGCTCTGGTAAAAAAGGCAATAATAGCAAAAATTGCAACATGAGCACTGGTAAAAAAATGTTTGCTGAGACATTAGGTTTATAAGTCCCAAAAATTCATACACAGATGTCCTCAAGGACACATGGCCTAGTGGATAAAGACGTTAGTTAGATCCAGTGACTAGACCAAAACAGTTGTGAGTTCAAGTAGTGGTGAACCAAAACTTAGTGAGTTGAGTTAAAGGGAAATAACCAAGACATCCAGAAGAGGCATTGCACGTGGAACTAGAATTATCTGCCCCGGTGGACGAAATAAAGGGTTCCCTTCGAAATTCCAATCACCTGAAGAAGGCTGGAGCATAAAACGGCCGAAACGTTGTAAATATGGCAATGAAGATGAGGATAACAGTGCGAACAATAATGTAAATAATGTAAGTAATTATATAATATCTCATCTCAGAGATTAGAGATGTGCGTTTTAACCGAAAATCCGACATTTTCTGTTTCATCTTCTCACCGTGAAACCGCGTCGAAATTTTTTACGAAACCGAAATCTTTCGGTTTTTAAGTTTATTACTACTGAGTGATCATATCAAAGAAACAATATTGAAAAAGACTTTCAGATGTTAATAGAATTAAATTTTATTAACATTTCTACCGTTATTGTAAGAGAAAAAGATTGAACAAAAATATGTTAAAAACATTTGACTAGTTTTAGGAAATAAATGTGAAATCTATTTGTTTACAAAAGAAATGAAGAAGAAAAAAAGGAAATACGACATGATGTCTGAAATTTATTTGTTTCAGTTTAAAAAATAACTTTTTGTGGTAAAATTAAGTTAACAACAAAATAGTAAGTAAAAATAAAAAAAAATAGTTGCCAGTTTCGTCTTAATGTTAAATTTTATGAAGTCGGATTTTTTCTAAAGGGTAAAAAAATAAAATTGTTTTCTAAGTCAGTCACAAAATAAAGTTGTTGTAGTAATGTAAACACAAGAAAAATGAATGACATTTTTTTTATGAATAAATTTCTCTTTTTTTATCTAGGAAATGCACCTAAATTAGATAAGAATAATTAAAATAGTTCTTAATTTCACTTTTAAAATGTTCATATTTCCAGATATGCGAGTATTAGTTTTCCACAAATAAAATTATGTTTCTATGGAATAATACACCTAAAATTAGAAAAAAAAAACAAAGTAATTTCTAATCTCAGTTTTAAAATGTGTACACAACACTATATTTCCAAAACTGCAAGCCATTTTTTTCAAAATCCAAAAGTAATTTTTTTTCTTTTTTAGCCACGATAGTTCGGTGGATGCTCTGCCTAAAATTCTCCTAAACAAGAAAATTAATTCATTTTATTTTTACAAATATCTGTGCGGATCTATTACGCACGAACATACATACACATACATACAAAAATACAAATCACATACAACGCCAAGAATTCATTGGTTAATTAATCACCACTACGTTATATTATAGACAATTTACAAATTTTTGTAATCGCATTATTTTCATGTAGTCAGTTTTGTGCACTTTTGGGAGAAACGGATCACAGAAGCTTTCTTAAGTCTCCCCAAAGCTCGCTTGCTGATTGGTCAATGCCAACCAACCAGATCGTCTGTACGTGAAGAATAATTCTTCCCGCGCAGCGATCTGGAGCCTACAGTCACTTATTTAAGCAAGATTTTTTCTTAGCTAATTAGTGAGAATTCAGCTGCCAAACGAATCCACGACAGTCGAAACCATACGCCAACCTTCTCGCTCACACACCACTCACTTGCTGAACATACCTTGTACACACTCACATAATCTTTTCTTACACAGCAATTCTTTCAAGAACTATTATTATAAGAGACTCGTGAACATTATTCCAGTGAACTTTGAAATACTAAAATAACAGTTAAAGAGAGACAACTCTTGTTTTTTTGTCCAATTTTTCGCACCAAAAAACGCATAGCACGAAGAAAAAAGGCCCCAAACTTAATAAAAACAAAGTTTTATCGTGAAAAAGTTTGTTATTATTAAGAGGAAAGACCATGGTATTTTTTAATTATTTTCTTTTAATTTTTTATTCCTTTGCAGAACATTTTAAATTTAGGTTGAAAATCTTGTTTTTTTTGTTGTTGTTTTTTTTTGTTTTTTGATCAGCAGCCATGTAATATTTAGCATTAGTTGTTTTTAAGTTGAAAAACACATTGATTTGGAAAATCTTGCAAAAATCAAATAATTGTCGAATTTTAATGAAACTGTTGCAGGCCCGGTAGGGTGCAGTGCTGGTTTATTACGAAGTGGCCTTGTGCCAGACACCACACTAAACTACCGAGTCTACAAACAATAAAAAAAAATAAAAATGCGTGAATGAACAACGAAGTGATGTGGTTAGTCCACACGTGCATAAAAAATAAAAAACATTAACGAGATAGCCTGCACGGAACGACAGAAAAGACTGGATTCAAACAAGAGTAGTTTTTATTAAATACAGGAAAACAAGTAACTTATCCCGTGGTAGGGATCAATGAAAATGTTCCGCGCCAAAATAGAAAATATGATGGCTAAGGCGGGAAAAGTTCTTGAAGAAGAAGGTTCCAGAAAAGTCAATCTACCAGAATAATATACATACAAAGAAAAATACTCACTGCGAGTTTTTTTGTTAGTGTGAGTGAAATGTTATGTATATTTTTTAGGTACGGGTTCAAAGCAGATTAGAGTCCCGTGAATTGAGAGTGTATGTGATTTTTGTGTTTTTTTTTTTTTTTGTGTTCAGGTTCAAAGTAGGGTCTCAGAGTTCGGTCAGGTCTTGAATTAACTGTTGAGAATTTTAACGGAATGCTGTGGACGTCTAGCCAAAAGGACGAAGAGCTAGTGCGGTCGGTCGCATCGTCTATGAGAAGTTAATTATGGCGAGTCCAGAAGGGCGAAGAATTAATCATTGGTGTTTGCATCGCCTCGAAGAAGGATTTGTGCCACGAGCCAAAAGGGAACGAAGAATTAATTATTGGTGTTTGCATCGTAAGATATCCCTCGTCTCTCAACCTTAAATATCGACCGGGATAAATGAGTCTCTGCTTAGGTCCGAGTCTGGATCACAACTAAGTTTTTGAAACAACAGTTTGTCCGTGACGTCACAGAAATTTCGCGGGAAGATTTCAAAAATCTAATTTGCATAAGAAGGAATAGCAGGTAGCTTGACTGACGACAAAAACCAGTTTACTACTGTGTCTGACTGAAAGAGGCAGGAAGGGGTGTGAAACGCGCGCACGCACACGCGAGTGTGGAAGAAAGGGAGGAAACTCGCGCGCGCGTAGAATGTTGTAGATGGAATAATACATTGTTCCATAAAACCTTCAGAACTTATTTACAAATGAATGAAATTATTTTAGAAATGTTTGTCTTTTCGAAAGTCATGGCATAAATATTTTTTTATATATCTGTTACTACCCCGCCTAAATTTAATTTTATGAAAAACTTGAAAAATTTTATTTGCAACCTTTATTTTATTTTTGATTAAATGCACAAGACTTTGAAGAATGTAAATCATCGATTTATTTAGTAAAAAAATGGGCAAAATTGTCCAAACTTTTACGGTACCTCAATTGTAAAAATACAAAAAAACCAATAAAACTAAGACAATATTTAATTAAAAAAGCTTCTAATGGCTTTTCTGGATGACATAAGGTAATTTTTATCTGAAAGAAAAAAAAATTTGATGAAAAATGAATTTTTAACAATAATTTGTTCTTTTTTTCAATTTTAAATACATAAATAAAAGGTTGTTATATATTTTAAAATTAAGTTTCTTTTTGCAAGTTAATGGAAATGATCTTATTATATTATCTACTTTTTAAAGATCATAAATTTTAAAGCTTATTAAAATCTGCAATGCAAATATTTTTAAAATATTTTTTTAATATTCCAAAATTGTAAAATCATCTCCGATAAAAGTATGGATACACAGCTTGGAAATAATGTCACGTCAGGTTGTTTCCCTTGATAGAAGCCAGATGTTTTTACTTCAGAAATTGCTTTGCATTCGTTCAGTTAACTGAACAACACTTGTCAAGTTTTCTGACTGTATATCGTCGCATTTTCAAAATTTTTCATTTTCTTTTTAATTTTCAAATATAAACAATTTTTCCTTTTTCACTGTGAGACAAACTGCAAATATTATTTCATTTTTTTTTTATTATTTTATATTTAATTTTAGGTACGGAAAAAGCGGAATGGGTTTCTCAGAAAAATATTTCATAATTGACACAGCTGTTTAAAACGCTTGTTTTTGTCATATGAAAGACATGTGACGAAAAAAACAATGTCGTCTGCTAAGTGTGTTGTCATCACCCGGGTCACGAGGTGTTAAAAAAAAAAAAGTAAAAATAAAAATGAAAGCTTTTAATTATTTTTAGGTGTATTCGCTAGATAAAAACAAGTTTATTGGTAAATTTTCATTTTAACACCCGGGCGCTAATATCCCTTCAAATTTTTCCCAAATAGTCTTATTTCCATGCAAATGTATATGCTGAACTCAAATCAACAATTAGATATTAAAGAAACCTACCTTTTTGGATGTTAACGATCCAAAAAAATCGGACTTTTTCCTGGTCTTTCGTCGGCCATTAGTGGGTTATTGATATGTAATTCAGTGCTGAATCCTGTCGGTGAACGTATACAATTTGGGCCTATTTACTCCTTTCACAGTAATTCCTTGTAGTTAACTTTCAAATTAGGGTTAGGTGGTTTTTTTGGGGGTTTTTTTCGGTTATTCTTTTTTTTCTTTTAAAGAAGAAAGTTAACTTTCAAATTAGGGTTAGGTGTTTTTTTTCTTTTGTTATTCTTTTATTTGTCGATGTTTACATATATTTGAAAGTTAACTTTATTCTTAAATTAAGTACAAAAAAAATCGCTTTACGGAAACGCGTACTAATTTCTGAAAGAAAATAGTTCAGCAGTAAATGATGCTCGGGTGTTAAAATGAAAATTTACCAGTTTATTTAGTGAGAAAAAATAACTCATTGATTTTCCTTGTTTAGAAGAAATTTATTTGCAAAACCCTAATAACAGTTGACAGGCGTACTAGAAAAAAATTGCAGTTTTCTTGATTAAACATTTCATTTTGGCTTTTTAAAAACCACTTCATAAACTAATTTCTGGACAGCTATACCAAAGACACAAAAATATAGATAGTTTATGCAACGTTTTCTTTCGTATTTTACCAATTTGTTAATAAATATGGTAGTTACTTTTTTTCTTTTCTTTTTTTTAAGCGTTTCACCCCAAGCAAGGCGGGAAGCCACTAGGACGCAAGGGGTTACAGAAGATTTGGAGCAAGATCAGATAGGAGTGATAGAAGAAAGGATGAGGAGAAGGGTAGTGGATAGATCAAGGCAACTGGAGATGTCGATTGACATTACATTTGAATAGCTGGAGATTATAGCTCTCAGAGAAACTGGAATAGGGAAGGAAGTTCCACAGGCGAGAGGTGCGAGACATGAAGCTATTAGAGTAGAAGAGACGGCTACATTTAGGAGTTTCGACAGTGAAGGGGCGAGAGCGGGATGTCAGCCTCGTAGGACGCTTGAATTCATGAAGTCTGGAAACCAGCGAATGCAGCTCCTCGGAACAATTGCCATGAAAGTATTTGTAGAACAGACAGAGGGAGGCGACGGCGCGTCTGCGAGAAAGTGACTGTAGACGAGATGCCAGATCAGGGCCAATTATATTGCATATCCGCCTCTGGAGCCTATCAAGAACCCCGAGGCAAACAGAAGGGGCTCCAGACCATATATGGCAGCAATACTCCATGCAAGGGCGAATTGTTGATTTGTAGATCTGGAGGATCGATTCCGAGGAGAAAAATTTCCTGGCGCGACACAGGTAGCCAAATTTCCTTGCGGTAGACGAAGAAATTGACTCAATGTATTTGTTCCATCTCAGATCAGCAGTCAACGTGAGACCGAGCAGCCGCAGAGTGTTGCTCTCGAGAAGTTGAGCGTCAGACATTCTAATGGAGGGCAGGGAAGGATCTCTGTGGTGATTATTTATAGCTGACAATTTATTTTAAAATTTAATAAACTTTAATCTAAGTCATGGATTCTATGACTAAAAGCCTAAAAACTGACTTTAGGTGGATAATCCCTACTTTATTACCCACCCCGATTCGCGGTTTTTGGGTTTTCAATTCCAGTGTTTTTTAACAAACGTCTATAATTGTTTATTATCCTTGCTTAAAACTAAATATTGACCCCTTACAGACGTTTCGAAAAATAACACTCGAAAGTCGAAATGTATGTGGAACGTTTATTTTATGCGACAAAACAGTACTTTCAATAATTTGAAAGTTTTTTTTTTTACCACACATACTATCAGTTTTTTGTTTTTGTTTTTTTTTTGTTGTTGTTGTTGTTTTGTTTTGTTTTTGCTGCTTACTTTATGATTTTTGAAGGAATTCGCTTCCACGGGTCAGAGAAGAAATGAACATCTGCCTTGTTGTAGTTTAAGGTGTTTTCTAATTGAGTGTACAATTGCAAGAATATTGATAAAGATTGGTCACTTTGATTTTGCGAAACAAAGTAAAACGTGTAAAAAATTCAAAATAAAAAAACATATATATTTCGCAGTTTCGGCTCTTGAAAGCAAAATACCGTTTTAACTTGCTGTAAAAAATAATTCAATGAATCAAAGCAGAAAAAAATTACATATTTAAAAAGATTATATTATTTTCTTTCTAGCCGTATGAATATTTATAAGATTGGATCAGAAATACACGTGATATTGCGAGTTGAGCGAACTAACTTACAAATTTATTAATCTCAAACGAAATCAGATATCGACTGGAAATTCATTACACAAGAAAATGAACGGCTTCCTTAGAAAGCAAAAATACTAAATTAAAAACCGAATCAAAAACCGTGGTATTGTCGGAGTTACCTCCTCCATCGCGCCTTAAACTAAGAGAACAGGTCATTTCAACCTTGACCTCTCGTTCGTGCTCCCTATACACTGTTAACCTGTGGGAGACACTAGCAAGTTCCCTTTTTAGTTAAGTTATATTACAAACCTTGTTGTAATATACTTCTAGACATTTTTAGGCCATAGTTCCCTTTAGCTAGCCTCGACGTATTTCATTATAGAGCCTTTACTGTTAGCTTATCCAATTTAACTTGCTGGACTCCCTTATCACAAGACAGTGGCTTCTCACTAAATCCGGGTCGGCGACTGAAACGGTCAGATACGCAGGCCCCTGGCCGCGAAGGCCAGGGACGTCGATCAACGGGCTGCGTATTAAGTTACGCTTGCATTTTTTTTTTGTCTGCCAACTTGACGATAGTTGGAAACTCTCCTTTCTCTCTCTCTCCTTCGCCTACTACGCCTGGCTCCTTGGCCCTGTTCGACTATCGGCATTCTGTCCCTACTGGCTGCCTGCACGTCGTCCTTAACCTTCCCCGTACACTATGTTAGTAATTAATACGGGAGGTTACTAATATCGGACTCGACCGGCAACACGCAACGCCTGCACTGGACCTGTGACATGCCCGAACAACGCCAGCTCTTCTTTCCTTCCCAACACGTCAAGTTGGCACCCCGGCAACGACCAGCTTCAACAACAGCGATCATCCCGGCAACGATCAACTTCAACCTCGATCATCAATGCCTGCACTAGAATTTCTGCGTCTCTACCGTCCGACCACTTTTATTTCTTTTTCTTTTCTAGAATAAATTAGCATATATCATATATATCCTCGTTCTGTCGTCCATATTGTTTCACTGTCAGATTTAACGTCTTCAAAAATGTTAGCGGGCCTCTGGTGGCCTCATTCACCCTTGTGTGATACGTGGGGCGTTCGGTGGGGGGGGTCTACAGTATCAAGGAAAAAAACCGGAAACCAAGACCGAAACATAAACTGCCAAACCGTTTGAGAATTTTTTATTCACAAAATTTTAGAATATTAAAACTTGAAGACATTTCAGTAACTTCAGTGAAGAAATATTTAATGGAACTGAAATTTGGAACGATACGCCTCTAATGGCAAAGTAGACGATGGTTTATTATTGACGCCTTTTTATGGGGTTGAAGGCGGGAGACGGCATCTCCCTTTGATCAGGAGAGATTTTCTTCAGTCAGAGAAATTTCTTTGGACGATTAAGACGCTTTATTCTGGCTCCGTGGACAACTAATTTAGTTTGCCACGTAAAATAACGTGCTACTTCGAATATTCGACTTACAGCGTCGAATTATTTTCTTTAATATAGTTAATATTTTAACTTTAATTGCTATATATCTGATTTTATTTAGGGATGTGAAGAGGGTATAGTGAGTTTTTCGTTTCGGGTGACTCTGTATAAAATATTTTTTACTATCTCCAGTAGAATTCAGGAGCTAAAATTTGTTTAAATATAATTTGAGAAAAGTTATAAATTTGTTTAAATATAGCTTGAGAAAAGTTATATTTTATTTTGATTTGACTTATAAGGCCTATTTAGGTGTGGAATCTTCCACAACAAGCCAGTTAACCCCTGCTAGGAAATGCACTATTCCTGTGTGACTTTCACCATCACTATCTTACAAAATATATAACACGCATTCATTGGTTAATCTACTCAAAACTGGCTCGCTGATTGGTCAGTTCCGACCAATGATATCCTGCACGCGAGGAATGAAATTTCCCGCGTTTTCGTTCTGAGCTTCCCACGTGATACACGATCTTATAAAAACAGAATACGTGTAAACCTTCCTTGTGTTTCTTTTCATTCATATTTCTCCTTCCTGCCAAGATGTAATCTTCAAGAGCTCCCGTCTTAACCTTTGCGGTCTGACGTTAAAGACCATTACCAACATTCACGCAAGTACGAACTCTGAAATCTCTTCTGAACTTTTACCAAGTTTTACAATTCACATTCCCTTACATGCTAAAGAAACTTTATTCTTCTAAACTACAGTCTAATAATTACTTTCACTTTATGAGCTCAACTACAAATATTTCCAAATATAAGATCACGCCTTCAGCTCTTATGCTTGTACACCAAACACTAATAAATTCAATTGTTATGTTTTGAAATCATTACGTTCAGTTTTGTATTTTATACTATGTGCTATTTATGTCAAATATAAATTGCATTGCGTCCACGTATTGTCCTTAATCCCACCTTTCCTAGCCAAAGTTAAATGTATGTAGTGACAACCCGCTACTATATTGGTAATCCCGTCGTTACAGAGGTATTAAAGCAAATATAGACCTTTGAAAGATAACAAAGGTACTTTGCGGCTTTTGGAGATTTGTTTCAACTTGTTCTAAGAGACATTTATTAGGAAGAGGTGTTTTTATTCACAGGAGGGGGAATTGTTGCCTTTGATTTGTTTGTATTGTTGACTCGGAGAGTCAACGTTTTATTTGGCAGAGTCGTTCGATGCGGGGAAGGCTTCCCCATTCTCGTTCTCTATTTAAAATGAGATTTTAAAATATTTTAAATAAATATTTATTTTAAAATTTGATTTTAACCTAGGTTAGGCGTTGTGTTTTTTAATTTTCGCTCTCAGCTCCTAAGAAAGAGAAAAATAATTTCTGAAGAAGAAAAAGAAATGTATTGAAGAAAAAGGGAAGATAAAACAAATTTGTAGAAAAGAAGCTAAATGTATCTGAACAAAAAAGAGAAAAGGAATTGTGAAGAAAGGAAGAGAAAAGTATCTGAAGAAATTGACTATTAAAAGATTTTAATACAAGTTTTTCATTGTAAAAAAAAGTGAAAAGGTTCAAAAAAGAAAAGTTTAAGCTGTCACTTTAAAGAATGATACATTCTATAGACTGACAAAATTATTAATGTAATCCTTTTGTTTATCATCATTTTTGTTGCTACTTAGCATATGGAACAATATGCATGGAAATGTTGTTTTATCTGTGAACACAATATTTTGGCTTTTTATCTACTAAATTTAAGATCGTCTGCTTCTTTGAGTTGTTTTGCTTTTACTTTCCTCTGAAGAAGCCGAGAACAAAATCGGCAGTATAGTCCTGTGTCTTAATATATTTATTTATAAGTTAAATATATTCATTTAGGATTATTATTATTACTATTATTAATTTTTTCTTCAACCGACCAACTCTATAGAGATATGAACAGATATCTAAATATAATACGGGAAACAAGGTTCACGATCTTATTTCTTGACATGGTCACTGAAGACATTGAAAATTGGAATGCAATACTGAGTAATCATTAGCCAGTCGGGCAAAAGCCTGGGGATAGTGTCACGTACGCTCACAATATATCCGTTTTCATTAATTAGACAATAAAAATTACAATTTATCAAGTTAAGGAGTTACAACAAATATAAGCAAATTAAATTTTAAGCCACACTCCAACAAATCAACACATTTATGTTGAAAGGATGATGACTTTAAAATTTCAACTAGGTACTGCAAAAGTACATGTTTTTTTCTGAAAACAAAAAAAAAAATTAAAAAAATAAAGCCTCCTTGTTTTGAGAAATTAACCAAAGACAGCAGCCATTCTTATATAATTAACAAATGACGATAAGTTCTGAAAGTGTTAGCAATTTTATTGTTGTTCTTAAGAGGCTTTATATGTTAAAATATTAAAAGATAATTTAAGAAAATAACAGGTGAGCTCCTTTTTATATATAATTCTTAAGTACTCAGTAACCTTAAAAATGTGGGAACATATTCTCTGTAACTCTAGTGACCTTCTGACCCATCTAACTACCGTCCTCTTAGTATCTACCACTCTTCGGCAAAATCTTCGAGGCTTTAATCAACATCTCAGACAAGCAATATGGTTTCTGCTTTGCCCGGTAAACTAATGATGTGCTCACGGCCATAACTGAATTTATATACCAAGCACTTGGCAATAACGGAGAAGATTGATTAAGCATTTAATAGGGTCTGGCACACTGGTCTTCTTTGTAAGCTTCAGGGATACGGAATTTTAGGACGAGTATTTGACAATAAAATCATTCCTGATATGTGAAAAAAAGATTGATTTCATAAGTCTCGTAAAAATAAAAAAAATCAAATAATTATTAGATTTTAATGAAACTTACAGAACTTAATAAAAAATGAATGAAATTATTTTAGACGTGTTTTTTTTTTGTTTGTTTTCTTTTTCATCTGTTACCCCCCATTATTTAATTTATGAAAACTCGACAGCGTACCTTTTAGTGATTCTATTAGTTATAAAGGTAGAAGACTTTGAATAATATAGACCATCGGTTATTTTGTAAAATCGAAATACACAGCTAGCCAAACTTCAGCTCTTAATTGTAAAATACAAAACCCAATAAAACTAAGACATTATTTAATTAGAAAAGCTTTTAATGGCTTTTATGAATAACTAGCAGTATAACCCGTCTTCGACCGGGTCTTTCATTACTGGGAATTTTTACCGTTCAATTGGAGCAGTTTAAGTTCCCACCCGAAAATCAATATTAGTAACAACAATTGGGTACCACTGAGGCACATCCCCAAATGAGGGGGGGGATAAAAATTTGAAGTGTGCGCTGAAAAGGGCCGTTTTTACGTTCTCAATCTTGTTTCAGCCTCACGCGTTTATCATCAGCCGTTGAATTCTTTTATCATAATTTTCAGCCTCGCGCGCAGAAGCTTTCATATATGCTATTCTGGAAAACCAATGGCTACGTTGATCTTCGGACTCCCTGGGGCTCTGATTGAAGCATACCGAGTACAATTTTGAGATTGGCCAACTAAACGTTCTAAAGACGATTCATTATTAACTTTTATTCGCATGCCGGACCTGGCAGCAGCGGTTTTACGACCTAGGTAAGTTCTTTTCTTGGTGGCATGTCTTAAACAATGAATTGTCAAATGGAATGCAGAAGAGAATGAGGGATCACTAAGCTCGAATAACTTTAGGAAAGGTTGGAAAAATAAATGTTGAGTAATAAAAAAGCAAGTTTATTTATTTCTAAGGTGAATGCAATGCAAAAACTGGCAGGACAATAAAAAAAATTTAAATTGTGAATGGCTATAAACGACAATGAAAGCAACGCCTTAAAACTGTAGTAGTAGGTTTTATGCAATGGAAAAGATAACCTCACTTGAGAGAGATTAAAAGCTTGGCCAAGAGAAAGGGAATAAATTGGACTCAAAACTGGCATTGAAGATTTTCATCAAAATCGGATGGAAACTGTGGAAACACATAAACAACATCCGATCATACACATACATACACACACAAACTCATATACACATTTTGAGAATTACATGTTAAGTCCAACACTGTCTGAAGCCAAAATATTTTTCCGATGAAAAATGAATTTTTACAAGAATTGTTTTCTTTTTTTTCTTCTTCAATCCAAAATGTGATAAATAATTAAATATTTTAAAATTAAAATCCGTGCTCTTTAGGGAATTCTGTTATTAAGCAAATGACATTGCTATTCTTAAAAAATAAATATATAATAATAAAAAAAAATTCTCCGGTCTTTCCCCTAAGTCTTAATAATAGCAAACATTTTACGATAAAACTTTGTTTTTATTAAGTTTGGTGCTTTTTTTCATCAGGCTATGCTATTTTTTTTAGCGAGAAAGTGTAGATACTTACCTGAGGTATTAAAAATTTAGTGGAGGTACGCAAATGATGAAGTTTATAAAAGTTATAAAACACAAATAAAAGTTGTTTTTTTTTTTTTCGTTAACATTGTTTAATTTTTTTCTTGTTCTGAAAGTGGGGGTTATAATTTATAATTTCAGTTAAATTTTTTTTTAAAGAAGATAAAAAATATATAGCGGACCAGGAGGTTAATGTGTTGTTAAATTAGAAAAACGTGCGTTTATTCCTGCTAGAAGAAGGTCCACTACAAGAACATGGCGGACTCAGAGATTGAATCCACCATAAAGAAGTGTACCGAAAACCAACAAGACCGATATATATATATATATATATATATATATATATAATAAATATATATATCAACAAATATATGTATTAAACAACAAAATTTACAATGGACATAGACATTAACATTTGTGTGTGAATGTAAAGAGTTTGTATTTTGGTGAATGTTCGTACGTACGTGTATATGTGTTTCATGGCGTTTTCCCACAAGTGGGCAAAACGCAGATCCCTGCGAGAGATCACATTTTGCAAATGTGTCCGCTGAAATGCAAAATAAAAAGAGAACTAGGCAATAAATCGCCTAGTATTTATAGTGTAGGGAGAGCGACCCCTAGTGAATAATTAGGAAATTAAGGTGGTGTTAACAAATAGCTGATGACGCAACGGCAATTGAAGTCGACATTTTGCAGTTGGAGAAAATGTCTTCTTTTTTTTTTTTAATTCAAACTGCCATCCCGAGGCTTCATTAAACAAAAGAACATAAAAGAAAAAGATCTAACCTTTAAGATGCATCATGAACTTAGTTTGATCAAAATGGAAACTCAAATTCAGCTGGTAATATTCGTTCACTTGTTGAACAATTAAAATCTGCGTCCGTCTGATTGGGCTGTTCGATGCGAAATGAATGCAGAATGATGCAACTCGCTTTTTGATACCATCGAGATTTTTATGGCAAATGAAATTCCCCTCCACATTTTTTTTATAACATCGAGCGACATCTTTCTGGAAAGTTCTTCAAGTTCTGGAACTGCAATTTTTTTTTTTTTTTTAGTTCAGGCAAATAAAGCCGTGTGTCATTTTTCTCTCCCAAATTATGTTCTGTCTTTTTCCGCCTTGTGCCACAATTGTATTTTATATGCAATAAATCAATATGTCCCGTCTTCTTCTTCACTACTAACACGATGAGTCAAACTGCCCCCTTTTTTTTTCACTTTTTTTGTCATGTCTGTATTCCGAAATGACATCTAGGACCATATACGCGTCTTTAAAGTTCTGAAAGTTTTCCATCAGTTCGTCAAACATGTCGGCTTTAAGTACGTTTAAAATTGTTATCATGCATAAAAAAACAAAATATTTGATAAAGTTGTTAATGGTTTATCTCTCAAAGTTATGAAGACTCGTCTGTTATTGAGGAAGGATTAACATGTATTCAATATTATTTAAAACAAATAAGTGATAAACGTCAATAATACGGAATAAAAATGAAATGAAAATGCTACTAGGAAATTTAAGCTTATTGTTTAGTGTTTAGTTTTTTTTTTATCTAACGTCCTTAGTTTCAGTGTTTACCAACATTTTTTTTTTTCAACGAGATTTGGAAACAAACTTTTATCAGCACCCCGTCCACACACTTGTCAAATTACATTATAAATGTTACAATACATTGAATTCACCTTTCATCGCAAGATAACACTTTAGGTGTGAATAAAAATAATTTGAATATTGGTTTCATTTCTATGATAAACGACATTGCTAAAAAAAAAAATATTTGATAGCTTAATCTTAATCTTTTTAATGCGATAGTTGACTTCGGTGCACTGTAGTTGTAAGAAACTGTCAACTTTAGCAGCAAACGTCTGCAATAGATTTCTTCTGTCTCTCGACCGCAACACTTGTAGCCAAATCACAGTTCAATGATAGTCCGTCGTAACAGGCAACGTTGAAACGACAAAATGGGATCACAAATCCAACCTTCACTTCTTACCAGAGAAAACGCGTGTTCATCCACCAAGCTCAGAAAATCAAATCTGTATATTTATTGTATATTAAAATACAATTGTGGCACGTGGCCGAAAAAGGGGAGGGGGTTGAAGCTGGTCATCACTATCTTATACCTAGCTAATCCGATTCACGACCCATTCACTCCTTACAATTTTCACATTCACCATAAAAAAACTCATCCATCACCAATCAATCCTCCATACACCATAATACCGCATCCTTTCAAGGGAGACCTACAAAACGCGCACCATGCCATAAAATTTGATGATTATAAAATTTATAATTAAAAATTTATAGATGACTAAAAAGAGAGGGGAGGGAATGAACCCTAAAACAAACTAAATATAAACACAAAATAAACTAAACATAACTGATGTTAGTTGGGCCCGTCCAACCCTCAAAATGAGAAGCCGCTGTATTCTGCTTATTGGACAAAATCAAGAAGTTCTCTCGCTAAGGAAGTGGGAAAGGAGAAAATATATACGGACATGGGAAATATAAAAGCTGACCCAGTCAAGATGAAAAAAGTGGGCCAAAACAAACTGGGGAGGTTGGGAATCTCAACTTGGAACATAACCAAAGATGCAGCCGGGAGCAGGCCAGGAACAACCCTTACTCATATTAACTAGGTACACAAAGCTTGTCTAGCCTAACCAAGGGAAGGGCTCCACAGGAAACCACCCCGATGTAACGTAGGTTAATCTAAAAGAGAAAACCAACGCTAGACCCGTTCACACGAACCAAGTTCGACTCAGTCACCCACCTTTCGCTAAAGACTGTCGAATGCAAGCGTTTTCTATCAGTTCTAATCTTCATCTTGAACTGATCCTGATGAGAAAGATGGTTGCTTCGCAAGACTTCCTCCATTCGCGTCGTCTAAATCACCACTCGGGCCGTGGCCAGCAGCGTCAGAAATACCATTCGTTTCACCCCAGAATACGGGGGCGATCAATGAGCACGAGCTTTTCGAGAGCAATACTAGCCGTCCACTCGCCGACATGGTCCCATAGGAGGCGGACCCGAGGACAATGGTAGAAGGCGTGCGAAGCCGTTTCTTCTAAGCCAAGGTCCCATCGCTCACAGTCTGGCAAATCCGCCAAGCCCCATATGAACGCCTTGTCATTGAGAGATAGCCTATTCTGAATCAGTCGCCAGCTAAGCGAAAACTCAGGGTTACTGAGATAATCCGCCGCTGGCGCCTAGCACCAGAAGGAGCGAAACTCCTCCACTGACAAGTCGACCCGCCCACGTAATGGATCCTTCGCGACCCCCTCCACTAGTTGACGATAGAAGACCTTCCTAGGCCGAGAAATGTCACTGAACCGAGGAATGACCAACAAGGCAGACCGACATTCGCGAAGGAAATCCGATTGATCCCGGGGTTTACGATGGCGCTCAACCCGCGAGATGGGAGGATTGATAGTAAGGCGCTCCTCACAATCCCCGCCATAATCGAATCTCCTGTCAATGCGCCTCCTCCACAAAATGGAGGATAGCAATCGCTCGAGCGCCTTCTTATGACCATTACAGAAGGGAAGTACAGACAAGCGGTAAAGGACAATCGGAAAGACGAAAGTAGTTACGTCATCGGCGTACGCAGAAACCTTGGTTCGATCCCCTGCAGGGACAGCAATTCCACGTAGGGCTGGACTGCACGCCCTGTCCCTTAGCCGGCGAAGAAGAGGCTCCAACACCAAAGCGAAAAGTAGGGGCGACAGTGGACAACCCTGATGAACCGACCGAGACAGCGCAAAAGCGCCCAGTAGCATCCCGTTCACCTGTACCACAGCACTGGGGAAACGATACAGGAGGCCAATCCAGCGGCAGAAATCGGGTTCAAATCGTGCGAGTCAGATGCAGGTTGCTCTGAATTGTTCGACCACTCACAGCACAAGTCTTCTCCGGACCCAACAGAGATTCGGCAACTGACTGCAAACGCTCCTGCAGGATCTGGGCCAAAATCTTTAACCCTGTGCTTAGCAGAGTTATGGGCCTATAATCTCCTAAATCCCGCCCAACACCCTTGCCCTTTTTCAACAGCGTGACCACAATCCTGGAAATCCGGCCAGGGACGGAGCCCTGGCGGAACCAGTTGTTGAACACCGCTGTCAAAATCGGGACAAAGATGTGCTTCAGCCTCAAGTACAATTCATAAGGCAAACCATCCAGACCGAGCGACTTGCCTCTGCCGACCTTCTTCAGTGTCGCATAGACCTCGCCCTCCGTGATCACACCCTCACAGCTAGCTGCTTTAGTCGGCGAAAGCCGAGGAAAGTCAACCAAATAGCTGCGAAACTCTTCGTCACACAGACCAGGCTCCTTGGCAAAGAGGCTCTCGAAATGCCGCCGAGACGCCTCACACATGTCAGTGGCCCGAAGAGTATGCCCCTCCGGGGTTTCGACCTCACACATGTAACGCTCGACGAATCTCTTCTTCTTGCGCAATTCTGCGACTATGTTCACGGCTTCGGAAGACATTTTGCTTAACCTATGTCTAATTACCTGGCCCATGTAGCGCTCGCTATTCGAACGCTCCACGGCCTCTCTAGCTAGGACTATCTCTAGGGGATACCCTATTCCACCTCCCGGGACAAACTATCTTTGAGAGCCTTCACCTTGTTAACTATCTAGTGCGAG
Source organism: Acanthosepion pharaonis (assembly GCA_903632075.3). NCBI lineage: Eukaryota > Metazoa > Mollusca > Cephalopoda > Sepiida > Sepiidae > Acanthosepion > Acanthosepion pharaonis. The sequence continues at coordinate 245,409 of CAHIKZ030005157.1, read as the reverse complement.
CCGTTTGCTAAACTCGGTGGTGAAGGACTGAATCCTATCCTTAAGCCTCTCCCGCCACCTATTCTCGATAACCGCTCCCACTAGCTCTCGCTGCACTACGATACTTAGCTGCTCCCGAAAGTCCCGCCTGTCCAGTAAAGACATATTGAACTCCCAGTAGCCAGCCATTCTAGGCCTACGGTCTAACGCCACCAGGATACAAACGTGTTTGTGGTCCGAATAGCCTACCCAGTGGATCGTGGGACAATCTATTAGATCTATGTCGGCCTTTCTGACTAACATTCTATCCAGGTAACTAACCACTCGGTCAGAAGGCCAACTAAGAGCCCACGTCCACATCTCCCCCACCCCCAAGGAGATCGACCCGGTATCTATCGACAAGACCAAACTCTCCGATCAGATCAACTAAGCTACGATCGCCCGCCTCCCCGCTAGCTTCCCACCCCTATCTAACTTGGGGCTCAGCATTCCAATCCCCAGCTAGAACAAGGCGTGTTGAATCTACCAGGAACGGCCCCAACCGCCGAAAAAACAAGACGCGCTCCTGCCGGTCGTTGGGCGTATAAACCGCAACCATCCGAAACGGGCCACTTTTCACAGCAATATCGGCCACGATCAACCGGCCCTCGGCATCCGCATGGACAAAGTCCACCCTCGCGTCCAGGGTATGCTTCACCAGCAAAGAAACCCCTTTGGCCTGTCAGTCCCCGTATGCTGAATAGACGATAAAGTCGCTAGACAGCACACACGCATCGACGTTGCAAGCAAAGTGGGTCTCTTGGATCGCGGCGACATCCACTCCGAAAGACAAGAGGTCATGAAGCAAGCAGGCAGCCTTACTCCGATCCCTCAGGCTCTTCGCATTCAGACTGGCAATCTTGATAACCATCTTTTAGGCCTGAAAAGAGAGGAGAAAAGAAAAACAGACCTATTCACATACGGGACGGAAATCTGAACTGGTAAGGACCCTGACGGATTGTCCCAGGTTCCCTGTGCCCCTCTCCAACGTCATCCATACTTCCAGGACAATCTCGCCGACGTCCGCAGGGTACGTTAATTTTGCTACCCTATATAAGGAGGGATGGAGCAAGACGGGAACCCTCCCAGCACAAAAATGTCTCGGTTTTTTAAGGTGAATCTGTCACCATCATTCTGATATTGGGGAAAGCGTCTTTAGCCTCGTAGAGGTAGGTCCACACCCTGAGGTAGTTACCAGTGTCTCTTACGCAGGTGATTGCCCCAGGGGTATCAGGAAAATTACGGGGGATCCGATGTCATTGTAAATAGAAGTTCTAATAAGGCTTTTTTCTGCTTTGCTAAGTTCTTTTCCAGTTACTTTCTTTCTACTTTACAAATGGACTCTAGGCCAGGGAAATATTTCTTTTTCTTTTCCCTGGCAGGGTGGAGCGGGTAGGAAGTGGATCAGTGAGGGGGAGTAGACATTAAACTAATGGAGGAGGGACAGCCCGAGTGGGGGTAGTTGGGAGGCTCCTTGCTTTAGGCAAGACTATTTGGCAAAGTTCTTTCGGCAAAGCAGGGACCTCATTTTGTCTATGTGCCTCTCCGTCCTAGTTCGGCCAACACGTTTTTCTATTGGCTCCTCTGCTTCGTCTTCTTCCTCCCTGGTTCTCTTCAAGGAAGCAGAGCGTGGCGGGGGCATTTCGTCGACCTCCATCTCAGTGTCGAGTCGTTGCTGCTTCTCTGATTGTTGCTTCTTTTGTTGGTGTTTCTCATGTTGCTTTTCTCTCCCTCTTTCTTTTTGTGTGTCTGTTTCTTTGGTGATCTTGGCAGCGTTTTCTGTTGTTGTTGTTGTGGTGGTTGTTTTGGTTGTTGTTGTTGTTGCGACTGCTGCTGCTGCTGCCGTATCACCTCCTCATGCTGCTCCTGTGGTGGTCGTACCTAGTGCTTCGGAAAGGGTCCGTTTTTCGCTGCCTTGCTCCTCTTTACCTCCGTCCATTCAGAGTTGGGGGTCTTTGTCGCCGTTTCTGTTGCTGCTACTGCTGGTATTGTTGCTGCTGTGGCTTGCGGTTGTGGTTGTGCTGCTACTTCCTTGCACGCCTTTGATATGTGCCCCGAGGCGCCAACAAAATGGTCTCCTCCCTTCCACTACGACGAGTATCCGTTTATCACGGAACATCAGCACGTCGGGTGAGGGTTATCTGTAAAACGATGTCCCCAATGCCGATGCCAGACTTGCTTGTGACTGCACAGACCTCGTTCAACTCACCGTACTTGGCGAAAAAGGCCCCCATCCGGTCCTCACTAATGTCCGCCGGCACACCATGGACAGTCACCCGAGTCTTACGGGTCACCATATATTCTATCTGCATTCTCACTGCTTTTGTGATGAGGATACTCCCGTCCAGCTTTTTGTCCTTCTCATCGCTAGCCAGAAGAATGCCCTACAAAGCATTGGATCTCCTTGCCAAGACCCGTGGAGCAACGTTCACCGTCTTCAGCGCTTCTTCCATGGTTTCCCTGTTGACCCCAATTAATTTCCGACTTTTCACGTCGGTGGTCAACAGAGAGATTGTCCTTGTAGTAACGGCGTTCAGCGCTTCCGGTATAGTTAGTAATTCGTTTTCCTTAATAAATTCCTCATATTTGTCCTTGAGGCTGGCATAGTAAGCCGCATCCTTTAAGGGTCTTTTTTTTCACTTATTTGTGGTCACATTTTTTTTTTTTTTATAATTTTTAAACAAAACAGAAAACGAACGAAAGTGGTTCAACAAAAGAAAAAATAAAATAAAACTTGACTTGCCAAAAAACAAGTCACACGTCAAAAACACAAAAACAAGAAAACAAAAATGGGAAAAGTAAAACAACCAAGTCAAATTAAAAGAACAAATTAAATAATAAAAATAAAGCATTTTTTATATTTTAAAATTGAAAATTTAAAAAAAATTAATGCACAAACTTGGTAAATTATTTAACGTTTTTTTTTATTTTTAATTTGTCCCCTTTTCTACACAGAAAGAAAACCCCACCACTAACCTTAACACCTAACTCTAAAGATTCTTTAGGGTTAGGTGTTAAGGTTATGGGTGGGGTTTTCTGTGTAGAAAAGGAGACACATTAAAAACAAATGAAATAATACAATCAACCCTTCTACTTTACCAAGTTTGTGCATTAATTTTTGTTTTATTTTCAATTTTATAATATAAAAAAAATTTTTATTATTTAATTTGTTCTTTTAATTTGTCATTGCTATTCGAAACGGAAAAAAAGGTTCTGTTGTATTATTTAATTTGTTTTTGTTATAAATAAAACTACACTTACCAAAAAAAAATTACATTTCTTTACGGTTGTGCGTTGTGATTTTCTGCAAGGAAAGTCTGTAAAAGAAGTAAATAGGTAGAATTTTCTGATTACGCCTGCGTAGGTACTACGCAGTAAATTAGTAATCATGATGACAGTAATGGGGGACGAATGACCAACAAGAAGTCTGATTTTTTCTTGTCGATAACTCCAAAATTATGAAGATTTTTTCATAATTTAATTGTTAATTCGAGTTCAGCATGTACATTTACACGGAATTATGACGATTTTTGAAAAATTTTAAGGAATATTAGCGCTCGGGAAACAAAACCAAAATTTACCAAAAGTTGTAAGGTAGAAATCGAACACGGTTTTACTTTTTTCTTCGTCCCATTATGAAAAAATTATTGTCAATTTCAAATTGTCAGGGTCGTAACTTTACGGAAAAAAACTTTTTTTTATTGTTTGCTTTTTTTTTTCTTTATTCGATATTAATTTATGAAAATGAAGTTTTAAGATGAAATTCGAACCCTGGTTTCTTCTTTTATTAATTGTAACTTAAAAAGTTTCTGTAGTGATACTAGCAAATTAGTATGCATAATTTGCATAAGCATAAGAGAACACTCATATAAGTGGTCACTGGGGATAACGAGGTAGAAGTACGAGCTTAACAGTCGGGCGACCGGCTGATAGGCTGATCGGTTGAACTCTCTGCCTTCGGGCAGGGAGGAACTCGAACGAGGCTACGCCGAAGAGCGGAGTCTCTATCGGGGAGGTAAACCGACCCTGAACCCGTTTATACAGGTTCAAGGGGCATATTTTTGGTCGAGCCCACGGGCTCGGAGATCCCACGTTAAACCGGCCTTGTGCCACATGATGCCCTCGTGGGAGTGTGGAATCTTCCACAACAAACCAGCCTTACCTATTTTTAGGAAATACACTCTTCCTATCTGGTCAGTAAAATTCTACTTTCATACAATATCAACAAGTATTCATTGGTCAATCACCTCCAATCTAGTCTTCTGATTGGTCAGTTCCGACCAATCAAACCGCCTGCACGCGACCAATCTGTTTTCCCGCTCATATGCTAGGAGCCACTTGACCATTATATAAACCGAACACGTGTGAACCTTTTGAGTAGTAGTTACCAAGTGCCAAGATGTAACCTTCACCGACTCCCGTCTTAGTCATTGCTGACCAGACGTTAAAGATAATTACCAACATTCACGAACTCTGAAATCACTCCTGAACTTTTACCAACTTTGCAAACTCACAATTCCAAACTTTCTTAATATGAACTCTGGTACAAATATTTCCAAGTTAAAGGGACACGGCTCTGTCCTACTTTTTCAGTTCGCATTCATGTACATCAAACATTAATAAATCTAATTGTTATGTTTTGGAATCATTCAGTTCAGTTTTGTATTTTATTCTATGTGTTATCTACGTCAAGTATAAATTGCATTGCTTTCACGCATTATCTTTAATCACATCTTTCCTAGCCCAAGTTAAATATTGGTAACTCAATCACTACAACGATGATAATACAACAGCTACATATTTAATGATCCCGTCGGAAACAAACAACAATGATAACACGTACTACTACAAATGGCAACCCCGACGTTCGTCGTAGGACCAAACCACATATTGGAGATGATTACACAGGAACAAATAATAATCTTACTTATTATAAAACGCAGATTGTGTGTGTGTGTGTGTGTGTGTGTAACGTTTGTATATTGGATCGAATTTCCTACATTTTTTAGCCGATTTCAACAAAACTTCACAGGACTACATAAAATTACCTCGTGGTGGTTCTAACGGCGCCGAAAATGGGAAAAAAACAATTGTTTTTTTTAACAAAATCAATTTGAAAACACGATTTCGTGAGAATGAAAGGGGGACAACTCACCCACGAAAATGTAAACAAAAAGAGCATAGCATGATGAAAAAAAAGCCGAACTTGACGAAAACAAAATTTTATCGTCTAATGTTCATATTATTATTAAAGATGAAAGATCAAAGTATTTTGGGGTATTTTTTTACACTTTTAATCGTTCCTAGCACGTCTGAAATTTTCGTTAAAAATATTGTTTTTTTTTGCAAAAAAAACAGATAATCAATCATTTTCAATCATTTTTTTCGATTTGATAAAAAGATTAAAATCTGACTTTGATATTCTTTTAAAAATCAATTATCATTTTTTCAAAACTAATTTTAATAAAAACAGAAATTATACTGTTTATTTAAAAATATTTTGAACCAAGCTTAACTTAGCTTCTGCGCCGAAAAATGTAATTTGAAAATAAAACAAAGCAGGTCATAACCTTTCGCGTCGCTTGACGATTGACGAAAAGGCACATTCATGACGTTTAGATAACTTACGGGAGGATAATTCTTTTCTACGGATGGAAGGAAGTGAAATTATTTAAGTGAACAAATTATTTACCTCGTGACTTTTAAGGAAAACTTTCAGCGCTCTAATTTTTTTTTTTTTATTTTTTTTTTTTTTGTACTTAGCTTTCATTTTTACGTTTACGATGCTTTATGGAAAATATAAAGAAATTAAAAAATAAGACTGTTAATAGTGAGATTAAATTTCATAAGAAAAAGGTATCTAATTAATTTAGGTACCTTTCTTATGAAATTTTATCGAAGTGTACATAAAATACTATAATTTTATGTACATTTATTACATTTTACTGTGTTATTTGTATTTCCATTCATTTTATTATTAATTTTGATATTTCATTTATGGAAAAATGTCATAACTGAGATTAATATAAAAAATAAGATCATATAAATTAAAGTTTAGCACTAGTTAAATTTCATAAGATGATGCTGTTACTTGTAGGTACCCTTCTCAGTTGAAATTGAAAACTCAAATTAACTTCTCCATACGTGTTTCGCAAAAGTAAAGGGCTTAACAGCGGAGAACAATGCTGAACTCAAATAATGCAACTAAATTGTATTCTGGTTGGTCTTCCGTACTTGATAATTACTGTCCGACTATAAACACAAAAATTACATTTCTTAATTACCATGGCTAATCTGATTGGTCCAAATTATACAATTTTCAAAGCGCTAGACAATGACAATCTCACACGGACATTTTGAAAGGTTGATGTTGCTTTTAACTAATGTTAAAATATTTTTAAAAATTCAATTTAAAATTTTTTAAAATCTTTTTAAAATTAAAGAAATAAGAAATAATTGTATTAAAAATTCAATTTTCATTGAAAAAATTTTTTGCTTTCAGAAAATATTGTCCATATTCATAAAAACAAATTAAAACAAATAAAAGCATTTGAAACTAAATAATATATTTGTTTTATTGAGTTTTGTATGTTACAATTCACAGCTGATTTTCAGGTACGTTGGCCAAATAAAAAAAAACATGATTTGCATTCTTCAAAGCCTTGTGCTTTTAACTATAAAATTCCATTTACAAGACAATTGTTTATAATAAAATTCTAATTCTATTCAATAGGGGGACTCATCATAACGATTGAAAACAATGTTTTTGTTTGAGTTTGGGTTTGACCAATTCGAAAAAAAAAAAACAAAAAAAACTAAGACATGCGTGTCCGTCAACCTAAACAATAATCTAACGATCTCTACTGATTGTACGAATAGAAAAATCGGATAATTCTTTATCTTTAGGGAAAGATAATTCCACGTACTTTAGGGCCGTTTTTACAATTCCCTTTGCAATTTGTTACAAGGCAGATCAATAAGGCATTGGTTCTATTTTAAATTAATTCAATATTTAAAAGAAAGTATTAAGAAATAATTTAAAAATGCCGACGTAAGAAATCTGATAAAAAACAACAATATTTCGAAGATGATAATTATTAAGGAAAGAACACAGTACTTGTAATAAATTAATAAACCCAAATAAAGTTAATATTATGTAATTTTTTTTTACTGTGTTCAATAAGTAAAAATCATAAATTGTAAAAGATTACAGAGAAAAAAAGTTACCTACATTTTTCAACCGATTTCAACAAAACTTCACTTTTTTGGCAGGTAGTGTTTTTATTGTCTTGCACATTTTTTTCTTTATTTTACATTCAGAATGCTTTAAAATTCCATTTACAAGACAATTGTTTATAATAAAATTCTATTCACCAATTGATAGACTCATAACGATTGTAAACAATGTTTTTGTTTGAATTTGGGTTTGACCAATTCGTAAAAAAAAAAAAAACTAATTAAGACATGCGTGCCCGTCAACCTTAAACAATAATCTTTGTCAATTTTATTTTTCAGTCCTTATGATGGTCGATATTTGATCTATCTCTTACTGTTACATCCCCGGGCAACGCCGGGCTCTACCGCTAGTGGTAGATAAACCCCTTCAGGAGGGTGACTAAATACCGAAGTACGAGCTTAGCGGCTGATTAGTGCTAACTTCAACTTCACAACAGTTTCTATACTAAAAAAAAATGTTTACCTACACTTTCACTTCGGCAGTTTCTATTTGTGGTGCACGTTAATCGACCCCGGCCTTCTCTTTCAGTTGGTTTTTGGTTAATAAATACATTATAAAAACAAGTGTTAGTATTCATCATGGAATTTTATTTCTCTTCTTATGTGTCTCTTATTTAAACTTCGCAAAGACCTGGCTCTCAACAATACAATACTACATCACTGATCATATTACCCACCGACTGCGACTTAAAAAATATATAAAACTAAGTATGTTTGTTTCAATTACGATTAATGAAACTTTGATTCAGCCAATTTTTCTCAAATAACATTTCAGAAAAGTATATTTTATTTTTCAGAGATTTTTTAATGAAGAGAATTATGCTCTGTTGAGTGTTGACTGATTTGTCAATATGGGCAAATTTTTATCAATGTTACTGATAATCAGAAAAATGTTTCCAATCAATTTGATTTCACTTTGAAATAAAGCAAAATATTATTACTTATTGAAAATATTAAATGTAATCTATTAGCTTAGAAATAAAGCTAAAACTGAAGCGTCGAGAAGAACTTTTTTGTTTATTAAAATGCATTTTAAACATTAGATATCGGTATTTTATTATTTTTTGTGGAGTAGGCAGCAATTTAAAAAAAAAAATATAGAAAATTGTTTGCGTTTTCTAATTCAAGATGAAGAACTCTTTCTTTATTTGTTATGTCTCTCTTTAGTTATCCCCCAATTAATTGAAAAGCACGGTGGAGTAATGGATAGCGGCCGGGATTGAGGTAATCGGTAGAGCCGAGTTCGAATTCCAGTCGAATCCATTATATTCGCTTACGTGCTAATACCCCTGGGAAGGGTATGAAGCCTATTCTTCTTCTCTCCGCCCAACTATGGGTAAATAGTAGAACTTCTTCTGAGTCGCGTCCCCGCAAGCGATAAGCGATCATGGCTCTCCACAATTTCCAACACTTTTTGAACCTTAGTAATTTTTCTCCGTTCGCTAATGCTTCCACTTCTTATACCATTATCTATTCACACAAGCCCGTCAGGCTCGCTCTCTTGCCCTCAATATGCCCTGTGAGTTTTAAGTTTTCCAAGCTCCCTTTCCTCATTATATGACCAAGGAATTTCAGCTGTTTTTTTTTTCTTCTGATTCTGAAGTGTTTATTCTGTTGCTATTTTACTTAAGGTTTCCTTGTTGCTAACTCACTCCATCTATGGAATTCTCAGTATCCTTCTGTAGAACCATATTTCTGTTGCTTCTGGTTTTCTCTTCCTCATCTGTGAGAAGATTTTCCAATATCACTGTCACATACTGCATAGTAATCCAGCACTCTTTTCTTTCCTCCTAACAGATTTTTTTCATTTTCTTAGCACCTGGCTTAACTTTCGGAATGCTTCTTTCGCTAAACCAATGCATGTCCAGATTTGTCATATTTTCCATCCTGTGTTAAAAAACTTTCCAGGTATTTAAACTTCTGCACCCCCTTGATATTGACATCTCTAGAGTGTAACTTGTGCCACGGACTTTTTCACTTTAGCTGATGTCATTACAATCGACAATGTACAGAAAAAAAAACTTGACCCCTCTCTCTATCTCTCTCTTTCTCATTGATATTCATCTTCAGAACATAGGTGAACATGGCTCTCCACAATATCCTGTCCTTGCGCTGCTTTTACCTGCTTATTTTGTCTTCAGTTTCTGCTGTAAGTATAAAAAGGGAAATATGTGCCTTTGATAGAGATAAGTCAAGTGACGGATTGCTTAATAACGTCACTTGATACAGTGACATCGGCAGTAGTCAAATTTAGTTTTGTTTACAGCAGCCAAAACAAAAGGTTGCTTCCTTTAGCCGAGGCTTACTATAGCCCAAGCAGAGACTAAATCTGGACCCCCCCCACCTCTAAGCAGCTTACAAGTCCATGTTGCCGTTTCTCTTTTAGAATATATCTATCCTTGATAGAGAATGAAACTCCAGCTTGCTGTCCTCAATTTGGAAAATCTCATGACTCACTGTTTCCCTTTTGTGGAATATCTTCAAGTCTGGGACATAGATGAATCTGGAGTCTTAAACAGGATTTCTCCAGACACAGAAATATCTCCATATTATATGAAAGTCTCTTCTTTTTTGTTTCTCTTTACACTCTGCTTTGCTGTGTCGATATATGTGATGTATTATCATGGATAATGCCAATAATGGGAAAAATACTCATAGGTAATTAAATCTTTCTTCCATAGCTCTCTCCTGTTACAGTGGTGACTATAACGTGATATTATTTACCTAGCATGTATTATCTTACTGCCATTACCCATGTGTCTGTTACATTATCCACTCATTCTTTCCTTATAATGTGTCAGAAACACTTCAGTTTATTTTTTTCTGATTGCTGGCAGCAGTTTCTTTGTAGGACTTATTCCATTAAAACTTCCTTTTTTCTCATATGACTTTTCCATGTTATTCTCACTCGTGATTGGTAGAACCATATCTAAGTCTTTTTTTTACACCTGTTACTTCCCCACTTATATAATTTTATGAAAATTCATGTTAAACAATGGTATAATGGTTGATGTTTATATACTCTTTTTTATTAAACAGGACAACCACAAATATCTGCTCCAAATCATAAAGGAAAAATGAAATAAAACTAAGACATTATTTAATTAGAAAAGCTTTTAATTGCTTTATGAATAAGATATATTAAGGATACTATACAGGGTGTCCATAAAGTTCGTGTGCACTTTAAAAAATTTATAACTTTATTTGTATCTGCGATAGAAATAATTTGTAAAAAGGGTTAGAAAGATGTAAATCTATATTTTTTAAGGTTTTATTGAAATTTTATTTAAGTTTCCACATATCCTCCATCATTACATGGCCTTCCAGACCGTGGCTTATCATGGATGGAGCCTGTCTCTTTAAATCTTTTCATCCATTTAGCAATAGTGTTCCTATGGGGTGGTTCTTTATTGTATTCAATTCTAAACTTTTTTTGTACAGCAAAAGTAGATTTCAGTTCGGCTAACCAAAGGACACTGTTTACTTTTTCCACAGTTTAAGCCATGGATCAAATTGATTCTGGAAAAAAGAAAAAATTTTTTACTTATCTAAAAATTGTTGCAAATTTTGTGGTAAAGAATTATTCAATAACTATACTTGAAACTAGGTACATTAAACTTTATAATATTTTTACAGATTATTTCTACCACAAATACAAATAAAGTTATAAATTTTTAACAGTGCACACGAACTTTATGGACACGCTGTATTATCAAGAAAAAGACTTTTCAATGAACAATGAAATTTTACTACAGCTGTTTGTATTTATTTTTCATTAATTATATTTACTAATCATAAATCGTAAAGCTTCTTACAATTTATGGACCCCAAGTATTTTAAAAAGAATTTTGAAATGTTTTGTCTGCCGATTTTTGCAGATAAGGATGTTCTAATATGACATTATCAGAAAATAAAAGTGATAATTATAGTAAATTTAAAGCCAATAAAATTAAACTTCAGTAAAATTTCAGATTGCAGAGAATAGTCTCCTAAAGATTAATGACTTAAAAATTATATAAAAAATGTGCACAAGTTATATTCTTCTATTATTTTTACAGATTCATCCTCCGTCGAAAAACATTAGATAAACATCAGTCATTCAAGCTGTCAACATATTAACACCTTAAATAAACACCTACCACTATATTAAAAAAATGTTTTTCAATAATATTTTAAATTTAATGAAAGTAATATTTATTTCAAATCAGATTAATGAAAATTTAAATCAGCTACGTAAGATGTAAGATTTTTCATTTTTATAAATTCATTTTAAAACATACTTATCTCTAATCTGCGAATAGTGTTCTAATTTCTCATATTCTCTAACACTCAGCAACCCCTTGAGTTCTAGTGGCTTTATTTGCTTATAAAAATCTTTATCTTGTCTCTTCTTAATTTCTCTTATTTTATTGTTCTCTCTCCTTAATAAGGTTTTTCTTTCTCAAATTCTCTAACACTCAGCAAACCCTTGTGTCTTTGTGACTTTATTACTTTATAACAATCTTTTATCTTGTCTCTTCTTAATTTCTCTTCTTTCATTGTTCTCTCTCCTTAATATTGTTTTTATTTCTCATATTCTCTAACACTCAGCAACCCCTTGTGTCTTTGTGGCTTTATTATTTTATAACAATCTTTATCTTGTCTCTTCTTAATTTCTCTTCTTTTATTGTTCTCTCTCCTTAATAAAGTTTTTCTTTCTCATATTCTCTAATACTCAGCAACCCCTTGTGTCTTTGTGGCTTTATTACTTTATAACAATCTTTATCTTGTCTCTTCTTAATTTCTCTTCTTTCATTGTTCTCTCTCCTTAATATTGTTTTTATTTCTCATATTCTCTAACACTCAGCAACCCCTTGTGTCTTTGTGGCTTTATTATTTTATAACAATCTTTATCTTGTCTCTTCTTAATTTCTCTTCTTTCATTGTTCTCTCTCCTTAATATTGTTTTTATTTCTCATATTCTCTAACACTCAGCAACCCCTTGTGTCTTTGTGGCTTTATTATTTTATAACAATCTTTATCTTGTCTCTTCTTAATTTCTCTTCTTTTATTGTTCTCTCTCCTTAATAAGGTTTTTCTTTCTCATATTCTCTAACACTCAGCAACCCCTTGTGTCTTTGTGGCTTTATTACTTTATAACAATCTTTATCTTGTCTCTTCTTAATTTCTCTTCTTTTATTGTTCTCTCTCCTTAATAAGGTTTTTCTTTCTCATATTCTCTAACACTCAGCAACCCCTTGTGTCTTTGTGGCTTTATTACTTTATAACAATCTTTATCTTGTCTCTTCTTAATTTCTCTTCTTTTTATTGTTCTCTCCCTTAATAAAGGTTTTTTTTTTCTCAAATTCTCTAACACTCAGCAAACCCTTGTGTCTTTGTGACTTTATTACTTTATAACAATCTTTAGCTTGTCTCTTCTTAATTTCTCTTCTTTCATTGTTCTCTCTCCTTAATATTGTTTTTCTTTCTCATATTCTCTAACACTCAGCAACCCCTTGTGTCTTTGTGGCTTTATTATTTTATAACAATCTTTATCTTGTGTCTTCTTAATTTCTCTTCTTTTATTGTTCTCTCTCCTTAATAGTGTTTTTCTTTCTCATATTCTCTAATACTCAGCAACCCCTTGTGTCTTTGTGGCTTTATTTATTTATAACAATGTTTATCTTCTCTCTTGTAAATTCCTCTTTTATTATTCTTTCTACTTAAAAATATTCATCTCAGCACCCCTTGATATAGGAGAAGAGACAAATTTACTAGAGAGAAGGTTGTATAATGTATTTTAAAACTTGTAAAATCCACTTATTTTAGCAAGAAAGAATAATGAAAAGTAATCCTTATTGTTTTATGTCTATATTTCTGAGATGAGATATTGTAACTATTTATATTGTTCACATATTGTTTCTTTATCTTTATTGTGACATTCAAAACATTTACATACCAGACTTCTTCAGGATCTGTCTATTTTTCTGAGATGTGGTATTGTAACTATTTATAGTGTTCACATATTGTTTCTTCATCTTTATTGTGGCATTCAAAACATTTACATACCAGACTTCTTCAGGATCTGTCTATTTTTCTGAGATGTGGTATTGTAACTATTTATATTGTTCACATATTGTTTCTTTATCTTTATTGTGACATTCAAAACATTTACATACCAGACTTCTTCAGGATCTGTCTATTTTTCTGAGATGTGGTATTGTAACTATTTACATTGTTCAAACTGTTGTTTTCATCTTTATTGTCTCAATCACAATGTTTCAACTACTTTGCAGTCTGAACTTCATCAGGTGATGCATGTATATATAATTAAAGATCGAATGCTGATAAAATATGTATCAGAATTCAACAGGATGATTAAATAAAGGACAAACAGAAAAGGTATATCAATTTAACACCGACAAAAAACAAAAACATTAATATTTTCCATTATGTTTGGGTCTGTTCTCATTGTTCAATCATGTTTATTAAAATCATCGATAATTCTATGTGTATGTAGGTTTGTGAAGATTCTTCCATGTCTAAATGGGCATCAGATGGTAATGTGTATGTGTAATTGTGTATGTGTGTCTATCTATTGGGAATTTCAATATCTTCATTTTTGTGAGGTCAGCCCCCACCCACCTCAGCAAGGTGTCATTAGGTTCTAATTTATGTCTGATGTCTTTGTGTTAGATATAACTTAGATTCTTTAAGAATTGATTAAAAGAAAAGAGGGTGATGTAATGTAATCTTTTAGCTTTTAGGTGAGTGTTTATAGTTGGTATATATATATATATAATAGAGAGAGCGGTATGATGGATCAATAGATGTCAACCAGTTGAGTTCATTACATTCACCAACTTGTTAATAAAGTAAAGGCATGAATCCATCTCTTCTTCACCCAACTATGAGTAAATCGGAGGACAGATTTGGTGGCAAACCATCTTGGGGGAAGGGTTTAGTTGGTGGCCTTCAGCAACAGTTTTCTCTATTCAGATTTTCTGAAAAGCGTGGTTCATTCTGTACAAGCCTTTACCACTAATAATAAAATGATATATGCAGGTAGTCTGGTTGTCGTGTGTGTGTGTGTGTGTGTGCATGTATGTGTTTGTTTGTGTAAATATATATATATATATATATATATATATATATATATATATAGTCCATATATTATATAGGGATTACTGTTTTTTATTTAAAAATAAATATAAATATTGTATTTATAATAGCGTGATTTAGATTTTAGATTTTACATAAACAGTGATTCATTTATTTTTTATTTCATATTTAAAATTAACAGCGATTACTCTTTTTGTTTTTTGTTTCTGAAATTTGTATAAAAATGATTGAACTGAGAACTGTAAAAAAATATTATTTTGTCTTTAAAAATCTATTCTAAATACAAAATTATTTGTATCTATGTTAGGTTACATTTCTGTTTTATATTTATAATAAACAGATTAATTGTAATATTTTTAATTGTGCTTTAAAATAAATACACCGAAAACACCTGTAATATATGTGCACTCAGAAAGAGATGGAAAGTATTTTTGAAATAAATGTGTTTCTCACTGTTACAGTACATTTCTTGCCTTATTCAATTGTAATATACAGAAAAATATTTGTAAATATGAAAGGATTATGATAAAAATAAGTAGACATAATGTTTATAATTTATTCAATCAAACATGCCTAAAAGAGAATTTGCTGCCTAAATACACAAATATATATAAATATGTGTGTGCGGTCTATAATATAAGTAAACAGAAGAAAAAGGGAAGGCTATAATCTACAGTAGAAATTCATTTGGATCAATGTATTACAACAGATATTTATTTTTAGGCCTACATGTGACCATCATTTCATTTCTCTTGTTTATTTATTTTGGGTTATTTCAGTTTTTTAAGATATTTCATTTTCCTACAAGGTATAAAAATTGCATATATCCTCTTTCCCATTGAAAGATTTGGTTTTAGCTACAATATCCCACATAATAATCAGTGTATTACAACCTTTTTTTTATTTACCAGATTAAATGTTTGGTGAGAGCAGTGTTCTTCGTGTATCTTACATTGCCTAAAGTCATTTGACGATGAGGGAAACTAAATTTCCAAGGATTTTCAGTGGAACCAATGTAAAGTTTGACATCATTGCTGGAATGTATGCTTGCTTG
>CAHIKZ030005157.1:107500-225000 GCA_903632075.3 Acanthosepion pharaonis | reverse complement strand
CAGTTCATTTCTGAGAGAATGTAAAAGAAAATTGTTAGAGACGTCTCAAAGTATCCTCATTTAATGACAAAGAATAGTGTCAATGATGTAAAGGCATCATGGTGGAATATATCAGCAAAGACAGTCACTAGATGCTTTCATTGGTCAGGATTTGTTGCCCAATGAAAACTCCTTTTATTTAAGGCTAAACACCTAAAATGTAGATTAGATTATGTTAAAAGTTATCTAGAACATGGAAGTAAATATAGGAACTCTGTTTTATGGTCAGATGAAAAGATGAAACCAAACTAGAGTTATTTAGTCACATGAACTCACATTATGTTTGAAGGAAAGTGAATGAAACTCACAAACCAAAAAATATCCTCCCTACAATTAAGCACAGTGGTGGAAGTATTCTGATCTGGGGATATTTAGTAAGATTACAGGGTATCATGGATAAAGAGCAGTATTTGGCTATTCTTAAAAATAATATAAAGCAAAGTTCACAAAAGCTGTCTTTGGGGTGTCACTGGACATTCCATCATGTCAATGACCTGAAACATGGCATGAATTGTTACAAAATATTTAAATGACAGCAAAATTAAGGTATTGGCATACCTCGCACAAAGTTCTGACCTAAACCCCATTGAAAATTTATGGGCATATTTGAAGAAAAACGTAAGAGAAAAAAGTCCTATGAATTTGTACAAACAAGAAACTATTGCCAAAGAAGAATGGAGCAAAATACCTATTAGTATGTGTAGTGATCTTGTAAGGAACTATCAAAAATGATTAAAGGTAATAATCAAGAATAATGATTACACAATCGATTATTGAGGCAAGAGGGCCAATAATTTTGACCCATGTTAAATGTTTTTGGTGTTTTTCTATTATTGCTTGACATTAAAAATTATTGTTGTGGGCATCTCTTCACATTGTTTCAAATCTAATATTTCATCATTTGTGAAAAATCTACACAAAGCTTCCTTGAAAATTTGACGTATTACAACTTATGGAAGCCGGCTGAATAATTGTCCACAAAAGTAAAATGTTTGTCACTTAGCTAATTGATGATACCATCAGTATCCCAACTCCAGAGTTTTGCAGGCAAAACTATCTGTCCACTCATCAAGGGGTATCAGCAATTGATTGCTTATACTTATCAATTTTCCGTTTTATATACATCTGTTATTGGTGCAACTTTCTTTCATAGTGTTTGTGTGTGAAGACATCTGTGCGTATATGTAGTATTGTGATTATTTGTCCTTTCCTCCCCTCCCACACACACACTTTAATTTTTCACCATTCTAGTGACCAACTAGTGATGTTCCTTGCTTGTTCCAATGGCAACCTGATGAAATTTATGATTCAGTTCAGCCAAGTATCACTCTTAATGTGTTCAATTTTGGGGGGAATTCTTCCAACAAGATGGCTTGACAATAGACCAAATTTTGTAATTAGTAGATGATAGTAAACTTTATGATGGAGCAACTTATTTAATCGGTGGATATTCCAGCTAGTAAAATTTTTCATTTTCTTGTTTTAGTAATATTTATATATTGTTTCACTTTCTCACTAAGTATTACAATGAAGCAAAAACAGAAAAAAGGAAAATCAGCCCCTCATACATATATATATATATATATATATATATATATATATATATATATATTTTCAGATACTTCATCTTGGACATTTGGTCAGATACAGGTTTCAGGGCTATTTTTAATTTGTTTTTTTTTAGGTACATGCAAAGAATTTGTGAAAAAAAAAAGAAGAAATATACTATGTTCAAAAAAATCCTCTAAACTTGACAAAATCAAAGTGTTTATTATTAAGCAGAAACGCCAAAGTATTTTCTATTAATTTTTTCATCTTCTCTAGCAGACTCAAATACTGGTTAGAATATGTTTTTCTTGTGCTTGTGATTATTATAAATTTCAGCATCTTTGTTTGGCGTTAATTTTTTTTTTTTTTAGCCACAATTTCCAAAACAGGAAGAAAAGAAAAAAACAATTGTTGAATTTTAATGAAATTTTAGCTTTACGCTACCATTTTTCATTAATGTCGATTTTCGTGCTAAAAGCGGATCACAGCTTCATACATGTTTCTGAAAACCTGAACTTCTCATTGGACAATAAATATTAAAATTATCTTGTGTATCTTCATGTACATTGTTCTCAATAAGCAACACAAAACATATCAGGCTCCAGACTGAGTAAGGCGCTTTCTGAGTGGTTAACAAATATTAAAAAATTGTTTAATTTACCTGCTCACCACTACGTCTGAATAACATCAACCTAGTTTTTGACCTGACGAAAAAACAATGCTCTCAGGATCCAATCACGTGATTAAAAAACATATAAATTGAAGGGACGAGCGAATCCAGTCAGTGAGAATTTACGACGACTAGCATTTGCTAAACGAGTTCACAAGGCTTGTATCATTACTGCAGCGAAGTACAAAGTTAGAATCTCAAGTTCTTTAACACGAAATAACTTTGCTGTAATTCAAGCTAAAATATCAATGAAACACTAAAAACTATTCAATTATGTTATTGAATCTTACTAAACTTAAGTACAAACAATTACAAACAATACTTTCAACTACGAGCAATGAAAACAAATTAGATATTACGGAACATTCACTCCTCCAACTTCTTTGAAGCTAAAAGTTTATCAACATATTTTCAGCTTTACAAGATTCTTTAAACTCTCTTTCAGTGAACATTTTGAACAAGATAATTCAGCTTTTTGTGAGCTCAGGTAAAAAAAATATTTTATTAGTAAAAACTTTAGCCCAGTCAAAGTAACTCATATTAATAGTTACTGTAAAACTGTTGTCATTTATAAATATAAATATTGTACCTGTTATGAAAAAGTTATTTTCTTGTGTTCTTTCTCTTGTTTGCTTTTTTTTTCTTACACATTCGTAAAATCCCAAAAATGTGTGGGTTGATTTATGCCATCAATACCACTACAAAAAATTTTTTTTAATTTTATATATATATATATATATATATATATATATATATATATATATATATATATATATATATAAGATAAAAAGAATAGTCAGGTTGAGAATACAGATCTTTAGCATTTATTTTTTTAAAAAGTGCTTTATACAAAGTAGAGCATAATATTTTAATATTTTTATTTAAAAAAATAATTTACAACGTGACACAAAATTTCTGTGTTTCGGAACTTATAGTTATTCCATTATCAACCAATGTTGGATAATGGAACAGATTGTAAGTTCATGTTATAGACAAGCGTTGGTTGCAAGAAAGAAATACGACAACAGTAGAAATAGATTTACGTGATTTATTTCAATAGGAACGTGTGGATTTGGGACAGCTACCTTGTGGTATAGTTCATAGGCCGACTGAAGATCTGGGTTGATCTCTCATAGTAGTTCTTGCTGGTTGGTGTGGCGCTGCTGACTGCTCATCCTGACCGTGACAGGTCTCTTCCCTGGCCTCCTGTTGACTGCTGTTGTACTTCCGTGTGACCCCTTTTATGGCGTTTTTTTATGGCTTAACAGGCTTGAGAAACGACGCGAGTAGAATTAGGAGGGAAGTAAAATAGAAAACACTTTAAAATATTATTTTATTTTTCGATTCATTAGCATGCCACACTTAGTTTTTTTTTTTTTTTTTTTTTAATATCAGAGAAAAACTTTTTAAGTCGCAGTCAGTGGGTAAGATGATCAGTGATGTAGTATTGTATTGTTGAGAGCCAGGTCTTTGCGAAGTTTAAATAAGGGACACATAAGAGAAATAAAATTCCATGATGAATACAATATGAACACTTGTTTTTAAAATGTATTTATTAACCAACAGCAACCGAGAGAGAAGGCCGGGGTCGATTAAAAATATGTATCGTAGGAAAAATAGTTGTAAATTTATATACACGGTTCTTTAACTTGCCGTTGTATATAAATATATACTATGAACCACCACAATTTTTTCTCCTTGGTAAGGGAGAAAAAAAGAATAAATGAAAGCGTTTTGTGTTTTTTTTGGTACAATTCTAAATTTTAACTTATTTATTTTTATCCAACTAAGTCTTTATTCATTATCATTATTTTATTTTTTATTCATTTTTTTCGTACTTGTTGCTTAAATGTTGAAAGAGGTATATTACATATTAACTGATTTCTATATTTTAGCATCTCTAGAATAAAAAGGAAAGGCATAAACATCGTCATGTTCAAAAGGGGTCTATTTTTTGATAGTCTCCCACCGCCCCCATTTTCGTTCTTTATTGCTTAATAGAAGTCTTTTGACTTCCATTTTATTTCTTTTTCCTTTTTTCTGTCACCAAATATTGGACTATATATGAGAATTATAATTGTGACTAATTCTTTGTTAAACGACTTACTTAGCAATATTGTTCGCCCCTCTTTCCGTCTTTTTTTTTTCGTAACGATCAAAAAACGTAAAATTAATTTTAATTATTAATCTCATACGTTAAATTTACCACGTTAATCGATAGATTTAAACGAATTTTCTAAGTTTATTCGTTCAACATGTTTTAAACGACATTTATTTATATATTTATTTTCATTTTAACACGCTGTATAAGTCATAATTTATTTATTTTGATCATAAAAACAATGTAAATTTTTAATTATTTAATGGTTGGATTTTTTTTTTTATTAATAACGGTAATTATTAGCTGGCGGAATTAAACTTGATTGGGGATGGGGAAAAAAGAAGGAGAGGAAAAAGGAAAAAGAAAATACCGGAAAACACATAATTACCTTCCGTGTATCCAATGATAGGGTGAGGGTAGTATGATGTTTGAAAGACCAGAAGCTGCCCAATGATCCAAATCAGAACTCACTGACGACACCCTCTAGCGCTAAAGAGTGTATATTCAAAGTATCCGTGATAATATATCACATATATCTACACAGCAAAGCAGAGTGTAAGGAGAAACAAAAAGGAAGGGACTTTCATATAATATGGAGATACTTCTGTGTCTGGAGAAATCATGTTTAAGTCTCCAGATTGAAACAGGCCAGATTCTTCTATGTCCCAGACTTGAAGATATTCCACAAAAGGTAAACAGCAAGTCATGGGATTTTCCAAATTGAGGAGAGCAAGATAGAGTTTCATTCTCTATCAGGGATAGATATATTCTAAAAGAGAAATGGCAACATGGACTTGTAAGCTGCTTGGAGTGGGGTTCCAGATTTAGTCTCTGCTTGGGCTATAATAAGCCTGGGCTAAAGGAGGCAACCTTTTGTTTCGGCTGTAAACAAAACTAATTTTGACTGCCACCGATGTCACTGTATTGTGGTGGTCATGTTCATGTGCCACACCTCCGCTTTCTTTAATGTCATTGGTTCATAAATATATGATACTTACTATATGACAATTTTTCCATTGCACATTATTTGAACTTTTCTCTAAAATCACGGATTGGTCCATTTCCTGGTCAATCTAGTATTTTAGTATCTTTCTAATATTTTTTGGCGCCAAGCTCACCTGAGCCTATGCATACCTATATAAACTCTCCCGCTCTTAGCCAACAGCGGTAGCGGTTCAATTCTCTGAATATACGCTATATTACTTATAAACATTTTAATTCTTAGTTATTACTCATTTGAGTAATCTTATTAACTTCTATTAATATCACTTGTGCACATTACATCTTTTCACACTCACAAACAGACTGTGGAATTATTCTTCATTGAGCTAAGAAAATTAATTGAACTTTATAATTAATTAACATTTAATATTGCAACTCAACATTACTTAACTGCATTAACCCTTTTTATTACAGACAAAAGGGAAGTAACTTTTTCATGCTTATTGTTGATGGTTGTATATTGTTGTTATAATACAAATATTTATTTAATGTTCATGGAGCTTGACTTATTTCTCTCATATATTCTGTGCATATTTCATGTGGAGTGTTGTTTATAAGAACAGAACTTTCCTTCTTGATTGCTATTACATTTCACAGTGACCCTAGCCAACATATCTTACAACACTACTACAGTATCAAGTGACGTTATTAAACAGTCCGTCACTTGACTTATCTCTATCAAAGGCACATATTTCCCTTTTTATCCCTACAGCAGAAACTGAAGACAAAATAAGCAGGTAAAAGCAGCACAAGGACAGGATATTGTGGAGAGCCATGTTCACCTATGTTCTGAAGATGAATATCAATGAGAAAGAGAGAGAGAGGGGTCAGGTTCTTTTCTGTACATTTGTCAATTGTAATGACATCAGCTAAAGTGAAAAAAGCCCATGATGCAAGTTACACACTAGTGGGTGCAGAAATTTGAATATCTAGAAAGTGCTTTAAAAAAGGGGACAGAAAATATGACACCGAGATCTGCACATGCATTAGAGACTAGTGAAAGAAGAATTCCTAAAGTTAAGCCAAGTGGTAAGAAAAGGGGAAAATCTATTAGAGAATAGAAAAGAGTGCTGGATTACTATGCAGTATGTGACAGTGATATTGGAAAATCTTCTCACAGATGCGGAAGAGAAAACCAGAAGCAACAGAAATGTGGTTCTACAGAAGGATACTGAGAATTCCATAGATGGAGTGAGTTAGCAACAAGGAAACGTTAAGTAAAATAGCAACAGAAAAACACTTTAAAGTCAGAAGAAAAAAAAACAGCTGAAATTCCTTGGTCATATAATGAGGAAAGGGAGCTTGGAAAACTTAAAACTCACAGGGCATATTGAGGGCAAGAGAGCGAGCCTGACGGGCTTGTATGAATAGATAATGGTATAAGAAGTGGAAGCATTAGCGAACGGAGAAAAATTACTAAGCTTCAAAAAGTGTTGGGAATTGTGGAGAGCCATGATCGCTTATCACTTGCGGGGACGCGACTCAGAAGAAGAGTAATATTTTACGTCATCACAATTTTTAATTAAGGGAAATAACTAAAGGAAGTCATAACAAATAAAAGAAGAGTTCTCCCCCTTGAAATAGAAAATGCCAATATTTTTCTAAAAGTTTTTTTTTAAAAAGTTTGCTGCCCACCCCACAAAAAAACAATAAATTACCGATATGACAATGTTTAAAAATAAAATGCATTTTAATAAACAAAAAAGTTTTTCTTGACACTTTAGTTTTTGTTTTATTTTTAAGCTAATAGATTAAATATTTTCAATAAGTAATACTTTGCTGTATTTCAAAGTGAAATCATTAAATAAATTAATTGGAAACATTTTTCTAATTATCATTTAACGATGATAACATTGAAATTCGTCCATATTGACAAATCTGTCAACAGAGCATAATTCTCTTCATTAAAAACTCTCTGAAAAATAAAATATACTTTTCTGAACGTTATTTGAAAAACATTATTAGCTGATTTTATTCGCTTAATCTGAATGTAACCAAAAAAAACCGAGAGAGAAGGCCGTTTTGTTTGTCGATTAAAACGTGATATCACCACAAATCGCAAAAGTCAAAGTGAAAATGTATAGACATTTATTTGTTTTTAATTATAGAAACTTTTTAAATTAAAATTAATAAAAGAAGAAACCAGGGTTCGAATTTCATTTTAAAACTTCTGTTTTATAAATTAAAGAAAAAAAAAAGCAAACAATAAAAAAAAAGTTTTATTCCGTAAAGTTACAACACTGACAATTTGAAATTGACAATAATTTTTTCATAATGAGACGAAGAAAAGCAAGCCCGGGTTCGATTTCTACCTTACAACTTTTTAAAGAAATAAATAATGAACAAACAAAAATCCGATTTTATTTTAAATGATTATTCCATAAAGTTACTGTAAAAATATAAAATATTTTTTTTTGTATTGCATTTGAAAAGAAAGAAATGAAACTTCGATTTTAAAAAAAATCGACATGGTTTTATTTTTTATTAATTTTCCTGTTTTGTTTTTTTATTTATTCTGTAGTGGTAAAGTTACAATATTGAAATTTTGTTGTGTAGAAAATAAAAGACAAATTTTAAATAACTGTAAAAAAAAAAATGTTACATTGGTATATAAGAAATTTAGCTGAAGGTTTGAAATTTTCTTTTTTTGCCTAACTCATTTCTAGAAATATTATTATTTTCCCTAGCACATAAAATAATCAAAAGACATTTTGTAGAGCTCTAGACAAGGAATATTTTCAAATTTTCACATGAAAAAGATGGTAATTATCTGCGAAAACATTCATGCTTATGTCCATGGTTAATTTCCTTTGATTTTTACTGAATGAAAAAAACAAGAATTTTCTGTTAATTTACCAATAATTATACAATTATAGAGAACAACATTTGTAGCAGTGTCATATAGCAGAGAATCTCTATCTCTTTTAGACTACACGTTTTAACTTCAAGACATTTAGTTGGCATTATGCATAACATCATTGTATCATGAGAAATCACTTCTAATCATAAAAGTAGAAGCCCTTGTTGCAGACTCATTTGCTGTTGTTAGCTAAACCAACATTAACACCTTTATAAATAGTCAAACTAAGTTTTTAGGCAAATTTCATCTACAAGTAAACTGTTATTTCTTAATCATTGAGAAATGCACAGGGAAAATTCAAAAGTATTTTAGTTTCTAAATGGTTTTAAATTTTCATATTGAATTTTAGAATGCCTACAAAATTTATTTTATCAATAATGAATTTTTTATAAAAATAAGAATAGCATTTTTTAAATGAAATTCTCCCCATCATTACATTTGGAACGTTCCCTCATTGTATTTTCTTTTTTACTATCTTAGATTTTGACGAGCATTTTAAAATAGGGTGCAATTGCCCTTTTTATTCATTTTTTTTTTTTAGGTATGTGAACTGCGTTTACCACCTGAGGACATAAGACAAGAAACATTTAGTATTCGATAAGAAAACACAATTATTACTGTTGTTAGCATTCAGAAAGCTGTTCTTCATGTAGTTGCAATCCCTAGAATTTTACCATACTTTCGCTCATCATAATTAACGAACCCCTCTCTAGAGACTATCCAGAGACCAGAAAAATTTGACTAGAGAATTCTGCCCTTAAAAGAGCTTTGGATCAACAAAGTATTGCTAATGACTTGAAATACAAACAGCAGAGAAAAACTCTACATTATTGATGATATAGAACGGGTTTTTTTTTGTTTTTTCACAATGCGTCCGCTAGCGCCTCTTTGTTATCATAGAGATGAAAGCAATATTCAAATTATTTTTACACTCATACCTAAAGTTATTTTGCGATGAAAGGTGAATGCAATCAGTGTAATATTTAAAATGTAATTTGACAAGTGTAGGGGCTTGGCGTAAAGGTTGTTTCCAAAGCGGGGGGGGGGTAGCTCTCGTTGAAAAAATGTAGGTGAAGACGTGAGATAGATAAGCAAACTAAACAGTAAACAGGAAGCTTAAATCTCTTCGTATCACTTTCATTTCTACCCCATATTATTGTCGTTTATCAGTTTCATTATAAAAAAAAAACAATGTCCTCCATTGTTTGTTAAATTGAATCCATATCAATCCTCCATCAATACCTCACAAATGGTGACGAGTGTTCATAATAACTTTGAGAGGGAAACTTTTAACAACGTTATCAAATATTTTGATGGATGATAACAATTTTAAACGTACTTATACCCCACGGAAACAAACACGCCTACGGTCGACATGTTTGACGAACTGATGGAAAGTTTTACTTTTTGCGTATATGGTCGTAAATGTCATTTCGGAATACAAACATCATGTTTGTATTCCGAAATGAAGTGATGAAGAAGACAGGACATATTGATTTAATTATGTCCTGTCTTCTTCATCACTACTAACACGATGAGTCAATCTGTCCCCATTTTTTCAATTTTCTCGGCTCATCTTAAGTTTATGTGTTTTGTAAATATCTTCACTTAAATAATTTACAAAAAAAAAAAAAAAAAAAAAAAAAAACGATGTATGGTTGTGTTGTCCCAAAAATGCAGAGAAAATTCTAGAAGTGGACGAAAAGTGAATGCATAATTCAATTGCATAATAATACAATTGTGTGAAAAGGCCGAAAAAGACGGGACATAATTTGGAAGTGAAAAATACGTACGACTGTATTTGTCCTAACTATAAAAAAAAAAAAAAAAAATTGCAGTTCAAGATCTTTCCAGAAAGATCTCGCTCGATGGTATATAAAGAGGGGTTTTCCCATCTTCTGCATAATTTCACATCGACCATCCGAATCAGAAGTTTTCAACAAGTTGGTGAAAATTGTCAACTGAATTCTAGTTTTCATTTTGATCAGATTCTGGTTTGGTTCATTGATGCCGCATCTTATTCCTAAAGGTTAGATCTTTTTTCTTTTGTTTAGTGAAGCATCGGGATGACATTTTGAATAATAAGAAAAAAGACATTTTATTTTCACCGACTCCAAAACGTCGACTCTAATTGCTTTTTTTACGTCATCAGCTATTCTTTAACGTCTTAAAAAAAATTAACTGAAATTTTAATTATAACTGCCACTTTCAGAACAAGAAAAAATTAGACAATGTTAACGAAAAAAAACTTATATTTGTGTTTTTTTTTTTTTTTTTACTTTTATAAGCTTCGCCATTTGCGTACCTCCACTAAATTTTTAATACCTCAGGCAGGTATCTCCACATGCTCGCTGCTAAAATAAAATAAAAAAAAAAATAGCATAGCATAGCCCGAGGAAAAACACCCCCAAAAACCCCCCCAAACTTAATAAAAAAGATTTATAAAATTAATAAGACTAAGGAAAAACCGCAGAAGTTTTTTCATAAATTTTTTTTTTTTTAAACTTGCTATGTCACTCGCTAATGACAGCCTTTCCTAAGGGCACGGATTCGAACTTAATTTTGAATAGAAGAAAAAAAAAAAACAATTCTTGTAAAAATTCATTTTTCATCGGAAAAATATTTTGGTTTAATAATGTTGTCCTTAACTAACATGTTAGTCTCAAAACTTATGTATGTTGTGTGTCACTGTATGCCTATGTATATAATGATAATGTGTGTGATCGGATGTTTAGGTGTTTTCGTTCAATTTTGATTGTTTGTTTGTTTTTGTTTATTGATAATTTCTAATTCTTCAATGGCGGTTTTGAGTCCAAATTATTCCCTTTCCTTTGGCCAAGCTTTTAATCTCTTTCAAGTGAGGTTACTTTTTATAAAACCTACTACAGTGTAACCCGGATATAAGACAGATTTTCTCTGGTCCCAAATTAGAGCCTGTGTTAAATGTATATATAACAGACCAAACCCAGATATAAGAGACTTCTTCTTCGGTCCCGACAACTCTCTTATATCCGGGTTACACTGTACTAGAGAGTTTTAAGTCGTTGCTTTCATTGTCGATTATAGTCACTTAGTCGTTCCCAATTTTTTTTTTTTTTATTGCCAGTTTTTGCATTGCATTCACCGTAGTAATAAGTAAGCTTGCTTCTTTTTTTTTTTTTTTATGACTCAACATTTATTTTTTTCCAACCTTTTCTAAAGCCATTCGAGCTAAGTGATTGTCAGATGGAATGCGTAAAGCTTCAGCTTTACGCATTCCATCTGACAATTCATTGCCTAGGACATGCCACCAAAGAAAAGAACTTACCTAGGTCGTAAAACCGCTGCTGCCAGGCCCGGCATGCGAATAAAAGAGTTAATAATGAATCATCTTTAGAACATTTAGTTGGCCAATCTCAAAATTGTACTCGGTATGCTTCAATCAGAGCCACAGGGAGTCTGAAGATCAACGTAGCCATTGGTTTTCCAGAAGAGCATAAAAAGCTTCTGATGAGAAACGCATGAGGCTGAACTGAAACCAGATTGAGAACGCAAAAACGGCCCTTTTCAGTAATGAAAGCGTCGGCCGAAGCCTTGTTATACTGCTAGTTATTCATAAAAGCCATTTAAAAGCTTTTCTACTTAAATAATGTCTTAGTTTTATTATGTTTCGTATTTTACAACTCAGAGCTGAAGTTTGGCTAGCTGTGTATTTATTTTACAAAATAACCGATGATCTATTCAAAGTCTTCTGTTTTTTAACTCTTAGAATCACTAAGAAGAATGGTAAGCTGTCGAGTTTTCCTAAAATTAAAGAAGGGAGGGTAATAGATGAAAAAACTTAAAAACACCTAAAATAATTTAACTTCATTCTTTCTGATTAAGTTCTGAAAGTTTTATTAAAATTCAATTATTTGATTTTGTGTACGTACCTTGATTAGCTTGTCCCCCCAAAAAAAAAATCATAGTCTGATGAAAAAGACGCCAAACTTGACGAAAACAATTTTATCGTCTAAATGTTTATTTTAAGACCGAAGTATTTTTTAATTTTTTTTTTTTTTAAGACTGGAATTTTCTAAATTTTAATTAAAAAAAAAAAAAAAAAAAAAAAAAGTTTCTTTGTATCACCGGAACTCGTAAAATAATTTTTTTTTTTTTTTTTTATGACAGACATTAATTTGAGAAGTCTTGCAAAAATAAAAATAATTGTCGGATGTTAATGAAACTTTCAGAAAAGGAAATCATAAATTCTTTTAAGTCAATGCAAAAAATACTTATTTTTAATATTTATCCCCCCCCCGCCCCGCCAAACTAATTTTATGAAAACTCTAGAAATTCAATCGCATTCAGTTTAAGCACAATGCTTTGGGGGAAATCAAATCATGTATATATTTTTATTTTTTAATTGGACCCCCCCCCATACCTGAAAATCAGCTCTGAATTGTAACATACAAAATCCAATAAAACAAAGATATTATTTAATTTCAAATGCTTTTATATTTGCTTTTAGTTTTTTTATGAATATAGACAATATTTTCTGAAAGCAAAAAATTTTTTCGATCAAAAATGAATTTTTAATACAATTAATTATTTATTTAATTATTTTAGATTTTTACATTTTTATTTTTAAACTACTTTTCGGCATTGAAACTACGTAATGCTTGTTTCAAAATATTTTAAATAAACCTTTTTAATTTTCTTATTAGTTATGAAAAAATTGATTTTTAAGAATTTGAAACTGAGATTGTTTTTTTATAAAATGGGGGAGAAAATGATTGACATCTGTCACTTTTGTTGATTCAAAAAAATTTTATTGGAAATTTCGGACGTGCAAGGAACGATTAAAAAAAAAATCCCCAAAATACTTTGATCTTTCCTCTTAGTAGACGATAATTTTTTTTTCAAGTTTGACATCTTTTTCATCATGCTATATGCTCTTTTAGCGATCTCATGAAGGTACCTAATTGTTTTTTGCAAGACTTACCAAATCAATGTGTTTTTCACCTTAAAAGTCACTATAAAAAATAAAACTATTTACCAACCTCCCCACAAGGCAAGATGTGGCACAAGTTTTTAACGTGGGGCGTTCCAAGCCTGTAGACTCGGGCAAAAATACCCGTAGACCCCGGGTCGAGTTTGTTTACCTCCCCAAACGAGACTTCCATTCTGCATAACTTTGGTATTTACCCGAGACCTCCCCACAAGGTGGGATATGGCACAAGACCTTTTCTTTGCGTGCGCATTTCCGAGTCCATTGGCTCGGGTAAAAATTGCCCTTAAACCCCGTCAGGTTGTTGCCTAGTTCCTCAAACGAGACCTGCCCTCGACATAGCCTCGTCTGGGTTCCTCTCTGCCGAAAAGAAGGAAGATTCCTACTCCTCATTAAAGACTAAATAAATCGTATTTAAAAAAAAAAAAAAAAAAAACTAAATCGTAATTATTACGTCAGCCGCTGATGTAAAAAAAAAAAAAAAAAAACAGGGTGTCCATAAAGTTCGTGTGCACTTTAAAAAATTTATAACATTATTTGTGATAGAAATAATCTGTAAAAAAAAAAAAAAAAAAAAAATGATACGAAGTTTATGTACCGAGTTTTACTTTTTGTATAGCTAAAATAACTGATTTCAGACATTACTGTAGTGTAAAATGTAAATCATTTGGCAAATATTTTCCGTGAACTGCAAAATCTTATTACCCTTTAAATAATGCTGGAGGACATGTGGAAACTTAAATAAAATTTCAACAAAAGAGAACCTTAAAAAATATAGATTTACTTATTTCTAATCCTTTTTACAAATTATTTCTATTGCAAATACAAATACTTACAAATTTTTTAACATGCACACGAACTTTATGGACAACCTGTACTTAAGTTTTTCCTCTTACTTTTTGACTAGGCACGCCCAAAACTTTGCTAAAAAAAAAGAGCATACCCTAATGAAAAAAGCCCCAAACCTGATTAAAAACATTTTATTGTCTCTAAAAATGTTTGTCATTATTAAGAGGAAAGACCAAAGTATGAAGGTCTTCTTCGAGACTCTTTCGATCCACGCAGGCAAGCGTGACTTCTCCAAAAGTGTATTTTTCCTATCACTAACACTGAAGCCACATTCTGTTTTCCGGCTGTTAGGACGATTCGAACTGCTAGGACCGGAGACAGGTTTTCTGCAATGCCGTACTTTCTGGTTGGCACGCAACGAGCAAGGTGAATGGCATTGAGGGCATTCCACAGAGGACGGTAATATTCCGTGTAGTCGAAGAAATTCTACTGAAGCCTCTTCATTCATTCGAAAGCATTGAATTGCTTCGTACATAGTGATCAAACAATTTGTGCAATTCAAAATTTCTTCAGTAGCATGTACTGTAGTGTAGATGAGGATGTGGACAGTATTTGGATGAGTAAATAGACTCGCGTCAAACCCCTGCTGACAGATGTCCGTATCATGACTGGGGACCACAAATCGCGACTTTTTATACACACAAATTAAATAACTCTAAGGGTCTGGCTATTTGACGGGATCGAAAGAGTCTCGAAGAAGACCTTCATGGTACCACTTACGTCCGATTGCGGGGAAGGAGAAGCCAGGATGCCCATACCCTTGTTCCCTTTGATTATAAGTAACACATCCGACCAGAATCAATCATTTACAGTGATTGTTGGTCGGCGATGTCGGATAACAGAACACGGGTACATCGCACAAACAAATCAACCATTCTGAACACTATATGTAGATCCAACAGATCAAACTATCCACGCAGACGGTTGAAAGACTATGGAGCACGACTAAGGATGTAATTAAAAGATCAGGACACAGAACTTTGTATTTAAAACAATACATTGCTCGTTTTTTATTCTTAAAAGCAGTCCCTAAACATAGTCAGCGCCTTCACATTTTCCTGAGAGAGGCGAGCAGAGTGTATCCAGGACCTACTTCGTTATAGACATCTATATTGCATTTGTTTTTAAATTGTCAATGTCATTTTTTTCCAAGCTTTTAACTTCCTCTTACAACTTATTTAATTATTGTTTTTTATTTTCAATGTATAATATTAAAAAATGCATTACTGTCCTACTTATTTTGTTCATTTTGTTATTTATAATTTATAAGTATTTTCATCGATATTTTCATATATTTGAAAGTTAACTTTCTTCTTTAAAAAGTACACTTATCACTTATTTTCATACATTTGAAAATTACTCTGTTCTTTTATTTGTCGATATTTTCATTTGAAAGTTAACTTTCTTCTTAAAAAATTAAGTAAAAACTACTTATTTTCATACATTTGAAAATTACTTTATATTTTCATACATTTGAAAGTTAACTTTCTTCTTAAAAAAATAAGTAAAATCTACACTTGAAAGTTAAAAGTTAACTTTACTTAAATTAAAAAAGAAAAAAAAAAGCGTATTAATTTCGTTGAGGGAGTAATTAGGCCAAAATTGTATAAGTGCGCGAAATGGTTCAGCAGTGAATGTCTCTCAATAAGGCCATAAAGTATGACAAGAAGAGCGAGAATAAGTCCAATTATTTCTGGTCGTTAACATCCAAAAAGGTAGCTTTTTTAATATCTAATTGTTGATTTGAGTAAAGCATATACATTTGCACGAATTAAAACTTTTTGGAAAAATTTGAAGGATATTAGCGCTCAGGTGTTACAATATACATTTACCAAAAAAAAAACTTGTTTCTCTGTATCACCGCACCTACTAAATAACATACTTTTTTTTTTTTTTTTTTTTATTAATTTTGAAAATCTTGCAAAAATAAAAAATAATTGGATGTTAATGAAACTTTCAGAACCTATTCACAAATGATGGAAATTATTATAAAGGTTTTCTTTTAAGTCCTGGCTAAAAAAAAAAAAAAAAATTATATTTCGCCCCTCCCCGTAAGTGTTATGGAAACTCTAGAAATTCAGCGTTGTTCAGTTTAGTGATTTATATTAGTTGAAGGCACAAGGCTTTGAGGAAAGCAATTTATTTTTTTTTTTTTTTTTTTTTTTTTTATAGATACCCCCTACCTGAAAATCAGCTCTGAATTGTAACATATTAGAAAACATATTTAATTTCAAATGCTTTTATTTGCATTTACTTTTTATGAATATGAACAATATTTTCTGAAAGTAAAAAACTTTTTTGATGAAAAAATGAGTTTTAATTAAATTATTTATTTTCTTTAATTATTTTGGATTTTTACATTTAAGTTGTTAAAATATTATAAAATTTAAAAGCTGCATTCAGTTTCGTAAATGGCGTTGTGAGTTAGATAATTTTTTTTTTTTTTTTTTTTTACAGCATTGTAATTTGTATTGCTTTAACCAATCAGAAAACCTGCAGTAATTAAATGTAATTTTGTGTTTATAAACAGCTATAATTAAAAAGTACGGAAGACCATCAAGAATACAATTAAGTTGTGTTATTTGAGTTAAGCATCGTTTTCTGCTCTTACGCCCTTTACGGCAAAACACATGTGAAGTTAATTTCATGTTTTTCAACTTCAATAGGGCCTTGGAACACTGTCCTTCATGTGGAAGGAACAGGAGAACCTGTTTAGGATAACCTTCATTTCACGGTTTGACAGGAATGATTTTATCAAGTCAAATAATCGTCCTGTAATGCCATATCCCTGAAAGCTTATGGAGAAGGCCAGCGTGCTAAACACTTGTTGAGTGCTTTGTATAAAAATTCAGTTATGATCATGAGCACATCAGCAGTGGACCGGGCAAAGCGAAAACCATATTGCTTGTCTTGGAGCAGATCATGGGATGTAAGGTGCTTAACCACTTTGATGTTCATTAAAGCCTTGAAGATTTTGCCAAAGAGTGGTAGACTTAGAGGACTGGAGTTAGGTGGGTTAGAAGGGTCACTAGAGTTACAGAGAATATTTACCCAGATTTTTAAGGTTACTGAGTAGTTAAAAATTATATAAAAAAAAAAAAAAGGAGCTCGCCTGTTATTTTCATAAATTCTTTTAATCTTTTAACATATAAAGTCTTAAGAACAACAATAAAATTGCAAACACCTTCAGAACTTATCGACATTATCAATCGTTAATTATATAAGAAATTTAATTTGCTTATATTTGTTGTAACTCCTTAACTTGATAAATTGTAATTTTTGTTGTCTAATTAATGAAAACGGATATATTGTGAACGTACGTGACACTAGCCTAGGCTTTTGCCTGACTGGCTCATGATTACTTGGTGTTGCATTCCAATTCGCAATGTCTTAGGTGACTATGTTAAGAAATAAGTATGTGAACCATGTTTCCTGTATTATATTTAGATGTCTCTCTAAGATAAGATATGATTACTTGCGTTATTAGGATGGTTGTCCTCATTTTCATTGCCATGTTCACAATGTTTCAGCCATTGTATGCTCCGGCCTTCTTCAGGTGATTGGAATTTTGAACAGAACCTTTTATTTTGTCCACTGGAGTAGATAATTCTAGTTCTACATGCCATGCCTCTTCCAGATGTCTTAGTTATTTCCCTTTAACTCAACTCTCCAAGTTTTGGTTCACCACTACTGTGGCCTGGTATTAAGTTACAACTCTTTGACTCTATTCACTGGATCTAACCGTCGTCTTTATCTCCTGGTCCTTGAGGACATGTGTATGAATTTTTGAGACTTATAAACTTAATGTCTCGGCAACCATTTTTTTTACCAGAGCTTATATTGCAATTTCTGTCATTTATTGCATTTCTCTAGCACTCCTTATTACTGGTTCCCATATTGTATTCATTTCTATGCTTGGTTAGCTCAGGAGATTTTTGTGGCCTACCATATGTGCTGATTCCTTAATTTTTAAGAAAGGAATTGTTCACTCCTTACAACATAAAGCAAAAATCATAAGTGTCAACCCAGAAATATACGAACGAGAAATGGTCAGCGTAATAAGCAGTACTCTACAACATAACAACTACCCTGGATACATGGCAGCAACTCTAACAAACTAGGATAGGTTAGAAAAGGATAACGGCACTCAAACAGCTTCAGTCTGCCTACCCTATGTGAAGGATTATCAGAAAATACAAAGGATCTGTGATCCATATATCATCAGAACAATCTTCAGAAGTAGTTAAACACTTTGCAGACACGCCTTCCAACTAAGAAATAGGGAACATGACTAAAGACTTTGTATGCCATCGTGTGCAGCTGTGGTAAGGAGAAACGGACCACCTACTTAAGGTAAGGCTACAAGAATATTGTAAAACAGTAACACAAGGGGGAAATAGAAAAATCTGGTGTAGCTGACCATATATGGAGGGAACAAGGAGATCACCACCTACTGTGGGATGATATTGAAATAATTTATATATAGGGCATCACTAGAAAATACAAAAACTTAAGGAATCAGCACATATGCTAGGCCACAAAAATCTCCTGAGCCAACCAAGCATAGAAATGAATACAATATAGGAACCAGTAATCAGGAGTGCTCGTGAAAATCAATGAATAACAAAAAAAATTGCAATATAAGCTCTGGTAAAAACAATGGTTGCTGAGACATTAGGTCCCAAAATTCAGAAACAGATGTCCTCAAGGACCAGTTTGGAAAAGTGGTTAGTTAGATCCAGAGACTAGACCCAAAGAGTTGTGAGTTCAAAGCCAGGCCACAGCAGTGGTGAACCAAAAGGAAAGTTGAGTTAAAGAGAAATAACTGAGACGTCCACAAGATGCATGACATGTGGAACTAGAACAAGAATAAGTCTGAATAATGTAAATGATGCAATTTATATTTAAATGTTTTATTCAGTTTCACCTGCTCATCCAAGTGAGTAGGTAGGTAAATGAGTCTGATATATGGGACAACTTCTGCTATCTCAACTCTTCCCTCCCCCCAAGTACTTAATTCAAAACTGTTGATCATTAATGTTTCTGTTAGTAAATTTTCCACACCCTGTAATCTTTTGTCTTATTACTGTGTTATATTTTTATTACTGTTTTGCTTGGGTTGATTCCAATTGAAGGGGGGAAAAAAAGATGTCTTCCAAATATTTTTTTTATTTTGTCTCACCTGAATTCTTTCAAGAGTAAAAGTAATTTGGGTGTGTTCACGCAGGGCTACCAGTTTGAAATCGGTAAAGACACCAAACAATGTTAAATAAAGGAAAAACTAAAGTCACCAAACAGAAAAAGTCTAGTTTTAAATTAATTCCTACAAATAAATTGTTGAAAAGTCATCTAGACACAAAAAGCTACATTATCATTTGGTCACTTTTATTGAAGTTATTTAAAAAAGTCTTTGTAAAATTTGGGTTTCTGAAAAGACAAACTAACCCCCCCAGTCAGTAACCATGTGTGATAGGAAAAAGAAAGGACGAAACAAAGATGAAATTCTTGTATCCCCCTCACACACACCCCTTTTTTCTTTTCTTTTTTAAATCAAGTAAACTTCATAAAATTTGATTCCTAACTGTAGGCAGACAGTAGGTAAGGTGGATGTATTAAGACATTACTGACGTTATCCTTTGATATCTGTCTGACAAGGTTAGGAAAAGCAAAGAAAGTAACAAATAAAAATGGCAGTTGGCAAATCTGTTAGAAGAAAAAAATTTCATTTCAAAATTGGGATTTCTCTTTCAAGTAAGCCTTTCAGTTTTTTCCATTAAATAAGCCCCTCTACTTCAACTAATGCATTTATCCACTGTGTCCTTGGAGATATCAGTGTATTAATATTTGGAACTATAAACCTAATGTCTCAGTAACCATTTTTTTTTTTTTTTTTTTTTACCTGAGCTCACATTACAGTTTCTTAGTTTATTATTGCTAGCACTCTGTATTACTGGTTCCCATATTCATATCTGTGCTTAGCTGGCTTAGGAGAATTTTATGACTTAGCATATGTGCCAATTCTGAAAGATTTTGTATTTCCCAGTGGTGTTCAACCACATCCCACAGGGCATGGCAATCTCCTTTTCCATATATATATATATATATATATATATATATATATATATGGTCAGCCATGCCTGATTTTTTTTCTATTTCCCTCATGTTACAGATTTGTGTTCTTGCAGTCTTATCTCAAGGAGCAGCCTGTTTCTGCTTTTATATTTCTGGCCACAGCTGCATGGGATGATGTACACATAGTCCTTAATCATGTTTTCCTCCATGAAGGTCATCCTGATGTTAGATGAACCACAGATCTTTTGTAATTTTTCCAATAATCCCTTCTTATAGGATAAAAGCTGAGAGACTGTTTTCTGAGTATTGTTATCCTCTTGTACCCTTCTATCTCAATTTGTCGAAATTGATGTCCTGTACCTAGGGTACTTATGTTGTAGGGTACTGCTTATACTGGCCATTTCTTGTTCATATGTGTCTGGGTTGCTACTTATGTTTCCTCGGATGGTCCCTTGCTTACGCTGTGTGGGTGGTGAAACTGAGGTATTGTCCGGTGAATGTTGGCTTGTCATATATGGATGTCTTGAACCCATGCCTCTGTTTAAGATCTTTTAGGTGTGGAACTAGAACAATCTATCCTGGTAGAAAAATAGTGTTCAATTTAAAATTCCAAAATGTATCATCTGAAGAAGTTCGGTGTGTATAACAGCCAAAATGTTGTTAATATAACGAAGATGACGAGAACAGTTCAAATAATATAAATTTTTCTCTTTCCAGCAACAATGTTCCTGATAGTGCTGGTAAGTTTTTGTTTTGTTGTTTTTATTTATATCTCTCTCTCTCTCTCTCTCTATATATATATATATATATATATATATATATATATATATGTCTCTGCGTGTCCCTCTGTCTGTCTGTCTCTCTCTCTGCATATATAATATATATATTTATTTGTCTCTCTCTCTCTGTGTCTCTCTCAAAAACTTCACAACAGATTATAAGACAGGGAATCTTATCTTTCATTCTCTTCAAGGTTTTAAAAACCTCAAGACATTCATTTTTCTCTTTTGAAATGTACTTTTAAACCTAAAGCTCAATTCTATTTCAACAAGATTAACTTATATGAAATTCCTCATGAACTAAAAAATATTCTTTCAATAAAGATAAATAAATACTTGTTTATTGTATGTTTGTTAATAATAAATTGAGTTTATCCAAAGGGAAATAAAATCACCTTTTCTTTTTTTCCTCTTTTTTTTTTTTTTTTCCTCAGATGGATTCCTTCAGCTTCAGGAATGGTAAATATATACTACTTCATTAATGCTAAAGATATTTCCTAAGCTTGGGATGGGAGTTGAAAATTTTTATCTCTAAACCTATGAATAGTTGTTCATACATTTATCACCAGGGAATTTAAACATTTAAATTCTTTTATACAGAATTGAATAAATGACCAAAATTCATTTTATTGTATAATTTGGAAGATTTTGAATAAATGACAATATGACTTGGAAATTAATAATATAAAACAAGATGGATTACATTTCATTAGTCTTTATTCCATTGTTAAAATGACTGGATTTTACAACTTTTAAAAAGTTAATCTACTTACTCTCTTTTCAATGGATAAGGACATGCTCTACATGGAACCTTCAACTTGGAGTATATACCACTTTAAGAAATATTTCGAGTTATTTTGAGATATATTAATTTCATGTTATTTCGATTTTCTTTTCCTTGTGTACTCATTACTAGACTCTACAATAATTTATAATACCTACATTTATGCTAATGTGTTGAAACTGAAAATCTTTCTCTGTCAAATATCCCAACACCAAATTGGTACAGCTCACAGCTGCCAAAAAAAAAAAGCTTTTTCAAGCATTAAAAATAATCTTGCCAAATTGACTGCATTCAAATGTTACTTACTGTCATAGTTGGGATCAAAGTCCCAACTATGGCATGAGATATCGGTGAAAATAGTTTATAATTGACTGATCATTCGTCACTTATTTAGCAGTGTTACAGTTTAATCTGACTGTGAGCATGTAACTTTGTTCATGGATCACAAGCCTTCAATAAAACACCAATTGGACAAATAAAGACATGCCTCCTTGACTGCTGAATATATTGCAGATATCCTGTATATTTATGGGTAGGATAGCATTGAAGTTAAATGCTTTTCAAAACCAACATATGAAGTAAATTTCTATCTTACTTATTATAAAACGCAGATTGCATGTGTGTCTGTATGTTTATATATTGGATTGGATTTCCTACATTTTTCAACTGATTTCAACAAAGCTTCACAGGACTACGTAAAATGACCTTGCGGTGTTTCTGACAGTGCCAAAAATTGGAAAAACACAATTGTTTTTGCATGAAATCAATTTGAAAACACGATAAAACACAATTCTGTTGCCAGAATGAAAGGGGGGACAACTCATATCGAGTTATAAAACCCAGGTTGTTTGTGTGTGTGTGTGTGTTCGTTTATATATGGGATCGGATTTCCTACATTTTTCAACCAATTTCAACAAAACTTCGCTTTTTTATTTATTTTTTTTCTGTGGCAGGTAGTGTTTCTTGTCTTTATTTTTACATTCTGAATGCTTTAAAAATTCCATTTACAAGACAATTGTTTATAATAAAATTCTATTCAATCGATACTCGTAATGATTGAAAACAATGTTTTAGTTTGGGTTTGACCAATTCGTAAAAAAAAAAAAAGAAAACCAAGACATGGGTGTCCGTCAACCTTAAACAATGTTTGTCAATTTTATTTTTCAGTCTTTATGATGGTCAATACTTGATCTATCTCTTACTGTTACATCCCCGGGCAACACCGGGCTCTACTGCTTGTATTTAATAACTGTCATGGAGCAAAAAGATTTTTAACTTTTTTTTTTTTCCCCCCTCTCTTCCAGTTTCCCTCCAAAATTTTGATCGGACTATTCCTCCCCAAAATGTATTAAGTATGTTTTCTTAAAAGATGTTGATTGTTACTTCAAATTTAAGAACTTTTATCAATGTTACAGATGTTTAGATGCCAAATCATTACATGTCATCTTTTATTTTGTGTGTTATGAATTCAAAATGTCTTTTGCTGGAAGGCACCATCTAGTTTTAATGTTGCAGACCTCAGCTAATCTCTTGAGTAATCTCTCTTGAAAAGCAATTGAAAATTCACATGAAGTACAGTTTGCTTTTAAACTATCCAATACAAGGAAATCACATGTGAAACCTGATGTCTATTGAATACTGTTTCCATGTCAAATTCATCTACTTGGAGATGTAAAATGAGATTAGAGTTGAAGCTGTAAAGTGGAAGTGCTATGAAGAATCTTTGTCTTAATAGTTTTGTGAGGTTCTCTTTCTTGTCCTGGGTATGATGATGATAAGTTACATCCGGCAGCAATATCTCTGATTGATAGGTTTTGAGGAACGTGAAACCAACACTTAATTGCTGTTGTTCCCAGGTCCAACCTGACCCAGGCTGGTAGCACTTGTTAGGGTCCCCATCTATGAGGAAATAGAGAACCCATAAACTGAGGGCAAAACATGAAAATATAAAAAATACATTAGAAATAATTACCAAACACATTATTGGAAAAACACAAGATTATCACTGTTCACAAGAAAATTTGATTTTGGCATCAAATGACCCATGAGTAGTTAATATGCCATTAAACAAACCAAAGAGGTTCTCACTGGGTTTGTTTTCTATCAGATCTGTTCATTTTTTATTGATTATTAATCAATACTTGTATCTTGTAAGACTGGAGCAGTCAGGGATCAAGTAAATGACATTGTCATAACAAAAATCAAAATTGGTGGACTGACTTTGAATTGAGCTTTAATGTTTTAAGGCATGAAATTATTCCAGTGGGCTGCTAACATTCTTTCCAGATCTGAAGAACATATGCAAAGAAGAATGGAAATAAAATACCAAATAAAACTTGCAAATCATTGAGAACTACAAGAGGTTTGTTGCTGTAAAAGTGAATAATGGCTATTCTATAAAGTATTAAATGAAGATCATGTATTCTTTTTTTGTATTGTACAAATACTTTTTCACCCATTAAAATGGATAAATGAGATTTATTTCTATTAAATCAAATTTTTTTTCTGCTTTCTGTGTATATTTAGTTCTTATTCATCTATGTACAGTTAATTATATAAAAATGTTTATTCATTAATTGGAAATATAATAAATTAAAAATTTGTGTGTATATCAATATTTGTTCCTCTCCCCCTTGTATATAAAAAAAGTTGGAAAATTAAAAACAAAATCTGAGTTAATGTTCAAGTCTTAAACTTATTTGTTTGACATAATAGAATAACCAGTCACTACCTGTAGTTTAGCCACTCATGGGGGTAAGTACCTATAGTCAACTGTCTACGAGATACTACAGTAGAGAAGACGGAGCACATCTGACCTTCTAATTAGTGGCACTCACTACCAGATTGACTAGTGTGTATAACTGTAGCGTATTTTGTATTGTACTAGTTGTGTACAATAAACCTTTCTTCTGGTGTCGAGTATTTATTCCCTAGTATGGAATGTTTCCTAATTCAGACATTTTGATAAATTTAGGAATAAATTGTTAAATAAAATTTTGTTGAATAAACTAAATAGTGTATAATGTTTTTGCTAGTAAAACTCTAAAAATAGTGTTTTCAAACTATATTGTCGAGGGAGTAAGTATACAGTAATAGGTGTCAAACTCTTCTTTTTTGATACTCCCTTTTTTAAGTGGTGGGGTACTTTTATTAAACTTTGCCACTGAGTGCATATATGTATTTTATTTTTGTCATTGAAATAATAGAAGTTAATTTTTTTTTTTTTTTTTTTTTTTTTTTCTTTTTCAGATAATGAAGAAATAAAGTGGAATAAAACCAGAAATTTAAATGGGTTTTACAAGATTGTCTTGCTTATATACTGCAAGTCTCCACCTCAAGATGGGAAAGT
The DNA here is from genome assembly GCA_903632075.3 of Acanthosepion pharaonis. Taxonomy (NCBI): domain Eukaryota; kingdom Metazoa; phylum Mollusca; class Cephalopoda; order Sepiida; family Sepiidae; genus Acanthosepion; species Acanthosepion pharaonis. The sequence goes on along the minus strand of CAHIKZ030005157.1, from coordinate 199,978 downwards.
TCTACTTATTATTGGAGAAGGTGACACCATGAAAAACTTCAGTGCTTCTCATTTAACAGGTCGTGATGATAAAGATTTTATGTTCTTTCGGATTATCTTACCTCAAATTAAGATTAACGATGGACAAGAAATAAAATTATTATACGAAGGAAGTAGAAACTTAGAAATAAAAGAGAAGCCACGTAGTCAGATCACTTTAAGTAAGATTAGCCAGATAAACCAAACACCAGCTCATGAAACAAACGTGACTACCACTCCCAGACCCAACAACGAAGATAAAACTGGTGTAACAGACGCTGGCAATATCAACAATTTGAGCACTTGGTCATACTTAGTAACTTTCTTGTTGGGACTTATTTTAATTTAATAAATTGATGCTTTTTATAATTTGGACTTATTATTATTGCACATGAAAAGTACAAATTTTATAAATGTTATACTCTGCTTCAAATTAGTTCTTTTTCAGATTCACTCAACATGAAAACCTTTTGACCGGATGTGAATGCTTCAAAAGTAGATGTTCACAGAAAACATTTTACCTAAGTCATTAATGAAAAGAATTTTTCAAATTTTGTCTACCTAAAATTTCCCCATACTGTTTTCGTTTGTTCAAAATTAGATACTGACCAGATGGCTTCACTTTCAAGTTTTGATTAGAGATCAAATCTCACCTGTTTCATTTACTAATGTTTTTGTGACCAGTACTTTTAGGGCTGGGTCATCTATCAATTGTCAACAGAGCATCTTGTGATAATATCACTTGAAGTCATTTTTCTAGTTTCTTGAGAATTAAGCTTTTTGAAATTTACTAAGTATACACTGTTTAAAAGTGTGTGTGTGTGTATATATATATATATATATATATATATATATTATACTCAATATCCATATATTGAAACAGCAAAGAAAATACTCCATAACCCCAACCAATCATAATAAATACCTTAAAAATAGGGGAAAAAAATCACCTTACCATTTAAGCACTAGTTTAATAACAAAGCATATATACAAGTGTACATGTGCCTGTGTATGCACATTTGTCATCTATATACATGTGTTCACAAACTTATAAACACAGGTATATGCACAGAAATTCAAATGACAAATTATAAACCTAACCTCCAACAATTAAATCCCAAATTTTACTTAAGATACCGCCAAACCAGATAAAAAACAAAATAGCCAAGTAAAGACATATAAATATTTACTTTATTATTTAAGCATTGAAATGTTATGCTAAAAAATAAAATGCAATTTTACTAAAACAAGAACTTTCAAAAATTAAAAATAACATGTCTAGAAGAAGCTAGAAACTCAATGACAACAATTAAAAGAAAAAAATGTTGAGTGAGTGTTATAACCAAAGGAGGAGATCAGAAAAGGACAAATAATCACAATGCCCAATATGTATGCACAGATATGTGCTCATGCACTGAAAAAGACTTGCACCAATGATAAGTGCCTATAAAAAAGAAAAAATTGAAGTATAAGCAGTCACTTGCTGCTTTTTCAATGATAGCCTGTACACTCCCTAAATATACCAAGAGAGTAATACTTCTACTACTTAATTGTAGAGTGGTTATATTTTGGTTAATGAGGCACATTCAATTTCCTCCATACATAGAAAACGAGTGAAAGTAAAACGATACAAGATGAAAATTGTCATAAACAAATAAAACAACAAAGACTCGAGGGGTTGCTGAGTGTAAGAGAATATGAGAAAGAAAAACAATATTAAGGAGAGAGAACAATAAAAGAGAAATTAAGAAGAGATAAGATAAAGATTATTATAAACAAATAAAGCCACAAAGGCTCATGGGGGTTGCTACGTGTTGGAGAATATGATATAGGAAAACAGTATTAAGGAGAGAGAACAATAAAAGAGAAATTAATAAGAGTGGAAATAAAGACTTATTGTTGTGAAGTGGAAGTTAGCACTAATCAGCCGCTAAGCTTGTACTTCTACCTCGTTATTCCCAGTGACCGCTTATGAGTTCATTTATGCTTATGCAAATTATGCATACTAATTTGCTAGTATCACTACATCTCCCTGAACCTTAAGGGTTTTATTCCTCTCATAGATCTTGTACTCATTCTCCTGCTATTTTCATCACTTTGCTCTATTTCTCTCTCTCCCGTATTTCTTTCCCTGGGAGAACTCGATCTGTCCCAGGCTAGGCTGTAGTCATGTGTTTTCTTGCATAATCTGGTCTTCGTCCGAACTTTCAGACTCCTTCTGGCCCTCTTCATCCTGCATTGTTTCCTCTTCTGACGTTTCCTTCTGTAATGGTCCTTCTACCAACTCATTATCAGATGGAATTGAAGACATTTCTTCATTTCATTCTTCCTCTTCACCCTGGGTCCTTATTTGGTCAGCATGGGCTATCTCTATCGCCATTCTCTATTTATTATGACCTTTTTGCATTATAAATTCGGCTCCTTCCAGATCTGCATCTTTGCTCTTTTTGTACCACATCTTTTCATTTGTAGAATATGACATCGTTAGCAGAGCACTAATCTGTCTTCCCATTAAAGCTGATGGGCTTTCTAGTCTTCCCGCATGTGGTATCGTATGATAGCTTAAAAGCAGCCTCGGTAGAAAAACTTCTACTTTTTCTTTTTGGTGAGAGCATGCTTTTAGCCCCTGTTTTACGGTCTGCACCATTCTTTCTGCTAATCCGTTTGATTGTGGGTGATATGGAGGTGTCTTATATAGTTTACACCCTATTTTTTCTAACCATACATTAAGTTCTTCCTCACAAAATTCTGGTGCATTATCAGATGCCAAGGTTTTTGGTACACCATTTCTAGAAAATATGACTCTTAGAATCTGCTTTATAGTAGAACTTTTCTTGTTTGTAACCCGGATTATTTCAGGCCAACCTGAAAAGGAGTCTACTAGTATTAATAAGAGTCCCACTCCATTAATGTATGCATGATCCATATGCACACGACTCCATGGCTCCACTTTTTTGGGCCACGAATATAATTTGGTTTGTGTAAAGTTTCTTAATTCTTCACATTTTTACACCTTTTTACATATTTCTCAATGTCTCTTGAATATCCCGGCCACCAAGCTTCTAATTTTATGCTTTTTTGTGTGGCCGCTACTCCACAGTGTATATCATTATGTCCACTCTTTATTAGCGGCTTTCTTTGTGTTTCTGGGCTAATTACCAGGTCCCCATTGCAAATCACTCCATGTTCTATTGTTAATTTGTCTTATTTCTTTATAGGGTCTTTCCGCCCTAGAACAATTTCCCCACAAGTTTTTCCTTACTCTCGATAATATCCTACTTAGCACCGGATCATGTCTCGTTTCCGCAGCCATTCTGTCTAAAGACAAAACATCAGTCTATCAAGTGTAGGAATGAATCTTCAAATTCTTCCTCTGTTTTGTCTTTTGACTCCTTGTAGAACCTCAATCTTGGTAGTGCGTCCACATGTGTAATTGAATTTCCTTTGACATACTCTATATCAAAGTCAAATGCCGTCAATCTTATCGCCCATCATAGAATCCTTGATGTCGTGACTTTGGCTAATTCTTTCCTTGGGTTAAATACAAACTCTAATGGTCTATGATCACTTCTTAATAGAATTTTTTTCCCAATTAAAAATTGTCGGGCTCTGGTAGTTGTCCACATGATAGCCAATGCTTCTTTCTCTATGTTCAAGTAATTAAATTCAGTGTTCGTTAATCTTCTCAACAAACACATTATCGGATGTCCTTCTTGTGAGAATATTCCCGATATTGAATGTTCACTTGCATCTGTAGTGAGTGTTATGTCCTTTTTTGGATCAAAAATTTTCACTACACGTTTCTTTGACATAATTTCTTTTAATCTTTCAAAAGCTTTTTGCTGTTCGTCTGACCACATAAATTTCACATTCTTTTTTTTCTTAAATTTGCAAACAGTTCCATCAAGTCCGTGTATTTTGATAAGTATCACCTGTAAAAATTTAGCAATCCCAAAAAAGACTCCAATTCTTTTTTTATTTGTAGGTGTAGCTACTTTTAGAATTTTTTCTATGAAGGCTTTTGAAATGGAATAACCTAAAAAAGATATTTTGTTAGAATTGCTTACACATTTTTTCATTTATCGTCATTCCAGCATTTCTTAATCTATTCTAAGTCAGTTTTCTCTTTTAATTCCTTTTCATTAGTAGCTCTTGTGCATATGTCGTCTTGGTAACAAATCATATTTTGTACATTTTCTAAAACCTGTTTAATGGCCCTTTGAAATATGGCACTTGCGGTTTTTATTCCATATGGCATCCTTTTCCATCTTAGTAACCCTATTGGCGTATTTATTGTGGTTACTTCTTTGAAGTTTTCGTCTATTGATATTTGGTGATATGCCGTTTTTAAATCTATTTTTGAAAAAACGGACATCCCTGCTAGTGCATGATAATGCAAGTTCAACATTGGGTATGGGATATGAATCCGAGCATATCTTGTGATTTACTCCTATTTTGTAATCTCCACAAATACGTAAATCACCATCTGTTTTCCTCAAAACTACAATCGGTGATCCCCACTTGCTACCTCCAGGCGGAACATGTTCAAGAAGGTCTTGTTCTACTATTTTACGTAGTTTTCTCACTACTAATGGCAATAAATGTACTGGTAATTTTCGTGCCTCATAAGCGGGGGAAACTTTTTTTTACTTTTAAACTTGCTTCATAGTTCTTTAACTTTCCATTTTTTTCCGTTTTTATTTCATTAATCAACTTAGTAGAATTTATATTAAGCATTTCATTTCCAATAAGCCCGTGGATTTTTTTTGCAACTTGTAACAACTATAGGTATTACTTCAAATTTTTCTTTTAACTCTAATGAACCTTCAAAGTATCCTAATATTTTTATAACCAACCTATCAAATTGGCGGAGTTGTAATCTGCTTTTTCGTAAAGGTGGCTTACCAATGTGTTCCCAAAGATTTTTTGATATCAATGTTACTTCACTCCCAGTATCCATTTGCATATGTAAATTACAGTTTTTAATTTTGACCTTTACTATATTGTCTTTTTTTCTTATGTTCAATTCTTTTTAAAGTCTTATTTTTTAATGTAAAAACTTCCCTATCGGTGTCGTTTCTTCAATTCTTTCAACATTTTTCTTTTTTTAATTTACACACTGCTTGAAAGTGATTCTTTTTTTAAGCAATTATTACAACTTTTTCCAAATACTGGACACTTTTCTTTTTTCATTTCGTATTCACGTCCACAGTATGAACACTTTTTTTTATCATTAACATGTACATATCAGCGAATAATTGTTCGCTGGGTTGCCTTTTATAATGGTTGTATGTGTCTATTAGTTCTTGTTGCTGCATGAAGTCAATACATGTATTTAAAGACATTTCCTATTTGTAATTGTTCCATTATTTTATATTGGTGTGACGCATTGGACATACCTTCAATTAGTCTTAATTGAATCAAGTCCTCTTCAATAGTCTGTTCATCTTGTCCAAGTTTTTCAAATTCACAATATCTACTTGCATTTCGTAGACGGTGTAAATATTTTATAATTGGTTCGTCAATTTCTTGTTTCATCGACATGAATTTCGTTCTTTCTGCCACTACCAGCCTTTTCTTGGGTCTTGTATTTCTTCTTATAATCTGACTTATTTTTTCGAAAGTCAGGTCTTCCAAATTTAAGGAATATGCCATGGTGGAGACTTTCATTACCGCCTCGCATCCAGCTGTAGCCAAAAATAAATCCGTGATTTTATTTTCGCCTCCCATTTCCTTGTCTTTCAACTTTTTCGTTCTCACAGTGGCAGAAACAACAAATCCATGTATCCACAAATTCTGGATCTTCCAGAGACAACTGATATCCTATCGGTGATGCCATTGTGAAGTTGAAGTTAGCACTAATCAGCCGCTAAGCTCATACTTCTACCTCGTTATTCCCAGTGACCACTTATATGGGTGTTCTCTTATGCTTATGCAAATTATGCATATTAATTTGCTAGTATCACTAGTTATAAAGCCATAAAAACACAAAGACTTATGGTGTGTCTGAAGGCTGAAGAATATGAGAAAGAAAAAACTATTAAGGAGAGAGAACAGTAAAAGGAGAGAAGATGAAGATTAATACTGGATTTGTAATGTGAGAGAACAACAAAAATGAAAAGAAAGTAAGAATAGAAGAAAAGATTGTGACTTTATAGGGCGGGAGATCAATAAATGAAGAGAAAAGAGAAAGAAAAACATGACTTTGTATGGTATCAACAAATGAAGTAGAGAAGGTAAGGGAGAAGATAGGGACTTTGTAAGGTGAGAGAACAATAAGAAAAGAAAGAGGAAAGCTAAACATTGTCAGTGAATTTCTAAGATGAGAGAAAGTAAGACGAGAGAAGAAATGATTGTGACTTTAAGTTGAGAGAACAATAAAAGAAGTGGAAGAAAATAGAGAGAAGATGAAGATTTTTATTAATAAATAAATACATCAAGACTCAAAGGATTTGCTGAGTGTTAGAGAATATGAGAAACACAAGTAAGGAGAGAAGATAAAGATTTTATAAAGAAATAAGTCCACTGAGACACAGTGTTCCTGAGTGTTACGGAATTAAAAAAAAAACACTATTAAGGAGAACAGAATTCAGACTTTTATAAACATATTAATCCAGTAGGAGGCAAGGTGTTGCTGAGTGCAAAAATTTACAAGAAAGAAAATCACTATTTTGCTGGGAGAATAGTATGTAAATATATCAGATTAAGTCTATTTCTTTAATTATGGTATTAACTGTTTATATTGAAATAAATAAATTTTCAGTAATTTTGTAATATAAATTATCATGTTTCATTGTATTTTATGTTTTAACTGCAAATGAAAAAAATTCAATATATTTTAAAAAAAAGTTTAATGTAGGAAGAATGTCATTGAGATTTCAAATAAGCCTGCATATGTGAGTGAGACAGCATTGATAACATGGCCACAAATAATGATGGCCATTTTAGAAGAAATGGCTAACAATAATAGTGTTGTGATTACATAATTGTGAGGAATGACAGTTCTCTTGGTAGATGGTTCTGCCAGATTCTCTTGACTCTTTTTTTTTTTTTTTTTTTCTCTACCAGATTTAAACAATTGAAAGGAATTCTTAGGTTTCTCTTCCATCTGGAGTGTTGAATTTCCTTTGTAAAATATATTAAGATCTTCCCCAGGGTTGATCATAATAGAAACATCAATCACAAACTGTGGCAAATCATCAATTGTCTTAAAAGGAGTACAGTGTGAGATTTTGATGCAATGCAACTGCCTTCTTCCCCCAGCCACCCATTCAAAATAATACATATATAAATCAGGGACAATAGCTGATGGCTGTTAAAAGTTTAGAAAAAAAAAGTAGTGCATGAGATTTTTCTGCAGTGAATCTCATTTTGTGTCTTGATGCCATCATTGTATTGACTTAAGGGATCTTTTATTGCAAATTGACCATTCTCCTGTTTCTGTTTTTATGTTGTATTTAGCAGGTGAATGAATAAATTATTTTTAATGGATAAGGCTATCATAAAAGGCTTATGAGAAAAAGGAAATAGCACTATGGATACATAAGCTGCTGTGGGCAGCAGATTTAGCCTCTGCCCAGACTCTGGGGAGCCTGGGCTAAAGGAAGCAACTTTTCGGTTCGGCTGCTGTAAACAAAATTAAATTTGACTACCATTGGTGTCACTATATCAAGTGACATTACTAAGCAGTCTGTCATTTGACTTATCTCTATCAAAGGGAGATAATTTCCTTTTTATCCCTACAGGGGAAATTGAAGACAGGTAAAAGCAGCGAGAGGACAGGATACTGTGGAGAGCCATGTTCACCCACATCCTGAAGATGAATGGCAATGAGAAAGAAAGAGGGTCATGTTCTTTATACTGCTAAGATATACACAAAAATATACACATTTTATATAAATATTTTTTTTTATATTGCATAATAAAAGAAATAAATGAAACTTTGATTTTTACCATAAACTTTGATTTCTTCAGGAAATTTTACATTTGTTGCTAAAGTAAATAGTGTATGTGTTATACTACCTATTCTATGGTAAATAGACTCTCCCACAGATAATAAGTAGTAGTAGCAGTTGCCAGGAGAGCTCAGTGAGTTGTGTGAGCGTCTGGTTCGGTCCTGATCTCCAGTTGGAAATGAACTGGTCGGAGGTACAAGGGAAGGCCGAGATCGCGATTAATTTGTGGTCTCGGAGGAGACTTTCCCTGAAGGGAAGGGCGGAAGTATGTGTTTCACACATCTATCCGATCCTCCTCTACCGACTCTCTGTGCTTCCACTCCCGTATGCCCGGCTAATGTCATTAGTCCGGACCTTGTTCTCTTTCTTATGGAAGGGCAAGGCCCCTATGGTATCTCGCGAGGTCTGTTGCCTCCATCCCTCTGAGGGCGGTCTGGGGATGCCTAGCATTGAGATCCGTCAATATATGCTTCGCATTACCTTTCTAGACCGAATGTGTGGGGTCGAATGAGAAGGGTGCCTTTTGGAAAGAAGACGTCCAGAAACATTTCCGTCCCTGAAAAGTGTGCACTCGTGCGAAGAAGAGGCCGGCCGTACACCACGTGCCGAGTGCCCTTTTTATCGTGAATGTCGTCGCGCTCTGAAGCTCCTCTTACGGGCTTTCGGATGGCCTCTCCAACGCCCAGGCGTTGTCTCGCAAGGCATTATATCAAGTTTTAGTTAGGGGTCCGTACAAGATGAGCTGATTGGCGAGCTCGGTCTTACGAAGCAGGAGGCTCGCTCGATATGGCCTTGGGCGCCCGGGTTGAAATGCCTCAATAACGATGAGGCATCACTCACCTGGCTGGTGATTCGTGAAGCCCTCTGGGTCGGCAAGAGACTTTGTTCAGTAGGCTTGGAGAAATATCCAAACTGCCGTCGCTGTGCGGGGGAAGTCGAGACTATTGGTCACGCCTTCTTTCAGTGCAAGGCGGTGGTGCCGTTGTGCAAGTTTGTTGAAGGCCTCATGGTTCGCATGCTGCGCGGAAAGTTCTTTGTCCTGGAAGCCAGTTCTGTTTGTAGCAATGTGGTGCCGCAGATGACAAAGGCTGAACACTATGTGTTCTGTTGCTTACTAGGGGTTATGAGAGTCGTGATTTGGACGACGCGTCAGAAGGGATTCCATGAGGGCGAGAAGTTCACTTCTTCCCAACTGATCTTGTTCTTTAAGCATCAGCTTAAAGTCAAGATCAGGACGGAAAGGCGGCTGTTCACCTCATCGGAATTCAGCAAAAGGTGGGTGATTCTTGCGCGAATGTGCCGAGTAAAAGGGGCTGACCTTGAGTGGCATCTGGATGCCGGTTAGGCTTTAAGGATATTGTTTTCCTGGGTTTAACATAGGCGACCCATCCCGGAGTTAGGTTAGATTAGGTTTTTTGTATTTTTTCTTTTAGATTTTTCTATTCTGGTAAACTTAGCTAGGTGTATTTGCTCATTGGTCCCTTTTTATTTCTGTCCCCATTTTCTTTTCCTTTAGTTTAACTCCCCATCCCTCCCTCGTTTTTTTTTAGGTGGTCAGTGATGTCAGTTCTCTGGTAGATGCGGGGCGCCTTTCGCTTCGTGTGTGTTTTTCGTATTTGTTGTTGTGTATGAATGAGTGTGTGCCTGTGTGAATGCTTGGGAAGAATGAGTGTGGTCTTATTTTCATAAGTCCCGCATCGATTTCGTCCGGTTAACTGATATTTCTGCCACATTCAATAGTTTGTGGGGGGTTTTATTACTAACACTAATTTTATTTGGTTTCTTGTAAATATATTTTGTCATTTTTGTATATATTCATTGGGGTTCATTTTTAAATGTTGTTGTTTTTATGCCCCTCCCCCAACAGACAATATTTTGTACATAAGGGGATTATTTAGGTTTTTTCATGGAGTCAGAGAGGCATTTTGGTGTTTGTAGTAAGAAAGGTATGGATAAATGTGTTGTTTTGGTGAAAGGAATATTGTTCTGTATGATAGGGTCAGTGATTGTGGCTAGCTAAGTTTAATCTAAGACTAGTGATGACCGTCCTTTACCCCAATCCCCTTTTCGGCCTTGTGCCACATTTGTACATATGTGCAATAAATAATCAGTGAGTTGTGTGAGTCAGTCAATGTCGGACATTAAGATATGAGCCCCACAACTAGATTGCTGCACCATTAACTATTATTGCAAGTTCCTAATGTTTTGTACGTCGAACCCTTTTAGGACCAACTTAGTGAAGTACAAGCCTCCACTGTGAAAACTATTCTACAACAGTATGTTTCATCACTGAATTATTTTAAAGACTGTAAAATTATTTGAAAACTATTAAAATAAAAAAAAATGGACATGATTTTAATTTCATGTCTTATTTTTTAATTATTCTCTTGTAGTAAAGTTACAATATTGATATTTTTGTTGTGTAGAAAATGAAAGACAAATTTTAAATAACTGTAAAAAAAAATTAAAAAAAATGTTACATTGGTATATAAGAAATTTAGCTGAAGGTTTGAAGTTTTCTTTTTTTGCCTAACTCATTTCTAGAAATATTATTATTTTCCCTAGCACATAAAATAATCCAAAGACATTTTGTAGAGCTCTAGACAAGGAATATTTTCAAATTTTCAATACTGTGACCCTCGACACAAATTTTCACACGAAAAAGATGATAATTATCTGCCAAAAAATTCATGCTTATGTCCATGGTTAATTTCCTTTGATTTACTGAATGAAGAAAACAAGAATTTTTTGTTAATTTACCAATAATTATACAATTATAGAGCATTTGTGGCAGTGACATTAGAATATAGCAGAGGACCTCTGTTTAAAGCCTATCTCTTTTAGACGAATTATTACACATTTAACTATGTGAAATAAATCCTCAGCTTCAAGCAAGACATTTAGTTGACATAATATGCATAAGATTGCATCTTCCCATTTGAAGGAGAATGTATTTCTTTGAAGGTTGAGTTGTTTGTATAAGACAGCCTGTTGTCCCCCCCCCCCATGTGTTTTTTCCATATGTATCATAGCGTCTTCCCATAAGGGACAGATGCAGGCTCTTCACTGAACTACATTGTTGTGGTTCTGAGAAAAGCAGAAAAAAAAGAAAGAATCAAGATGTGTCCAATTATTTACAATGCTCAAAACACATACACAGATTTGGGTGGTAAATTAATTTTAACCGTGTAGACGAAAGCATGATATTGGTGGTAATTGACCATTCAGGTGTCAGAAATATCAAGGTTCTGTGATCCACTTTGGTGTTTAGTTTGTACAAAAATTGTTGAAAGGAAGTGGTAGCAGAATGTTAAAATTCCACATGAAAAAAGATGGTCATTATGTGCCAAAACATTCATGCTTATTTCCATGGTTAATTTCCTTGGATTTACTGAATGAAGAAAACAAGAATTTTTTGTCAATTTACCAATAACTATACAATTATAGAGAACAACATTTGTAGCAGTGTCATTAGAATATAGCAGAGAACTTTGATTAATCCCTTGAAAATCGGTATTTATTTCAGGTATTTTGTCCTATCACTTCCAGATATTAAAATCTTGAAACTGCTGCATTTCATTTTCTTAAAAACTGCATAACAGCAATGACCTGCTACGTATAATAACAGAGACAACTTGCCTGCATTCATTAATGTCATTGTAGTGATATGTGTTACCATTATTGTTTATTTCCGACGGGATCATCAATCATGTAGTGACGGTGTTATCGTTGTTGTGATAGTGTTAAAGATATTTAACTTTGGCTAGGAAAGGTGGGATTAAGGACAATGCGTGGACGCAGTGCAATTCATATTTGACGTAAATAGCACATCAAACTGAACGGAATGATTTCAAAACATAACAGTTGAATTTATTAATGTTTGATACATGCATACAACCTGAAAAGGTAGGATAGAGTCGTATCCCTTTGACTTTGTAATATTTGTACCTGAGTTCATATTAAGAAATTTTGGAATTGTGAGTTGTAAAGTTGGTAAAAGTTCAGTAGAGATTTCTGAGTTTGTACTTGCGTGGAATGGCAATTGTCTTTAACGTCTGTCCAGCAATGACTAAGACGGGAGTTCTTGAAGGTTACATCTTGGCACTTGGTAGCAGGGAAATAAGACATGCGAGAAAGATGAATGAAAAGAACAACTCGAGGGAGTTTACATGTGTTGGATATATATATATTGGTCGTGTACCACCAGGAGGCTCCGAGGATTTGAGTGGGAAAAACAGATTGGTCGCGGTGCAGGCAGTTTGATTGGTCGAAACTGACCAATCAGCAAGCTAGATTGAAGGTGATTGACCAATGAATACTTGTTGATATTTGTATGAAAGTAGGATGTTACTTACCAGATAGGAAGAGTGCATTTCCTAAAAAGAGGTAAGGCTGGTTTGTTGTGGAAGATCCCACATTCTCATAAATTACTTCTTTATTAAATTTCCAATACTTTGGTTATTAATTGGCAGGCTCAAATTTAAAACTGACATCATTCTGATTTTATTTTTCACACTGAAACACTTGACATATAGAGATATTATATTGATCTGCACTAAATTGCCGGTATTGGTCAAATCTATTCTCAAGACAATGTTTCAAAATACATAGATCATTTTCAATTGTTCTCTGCAATATTTGGTCAGTTCTAGAATTACATGAGTTGTATGACGCAAAGTTGTGAAGCTTTCATTTTTTATCTTCCCATTATTTCCAAGAATGCTCTTCCAAGATTCTAACCAGTATCAGAATACGTTGAGAAATATACAATTGTCATCATTTAATTTAGCTGCCAAATATTATTTGATGTTTTTACATTCAGTATTGTTCACCAAGTATAAAATATATTTATGCATTCTGCAAAGTTAGGCAACCATTTATATTTTCCTACAATCAACAATCCTTGAATAGTGAATTGTTTAAAAATTTGCAAAAACTAATAAAAGATTTTGCCTTTCAAATGAAAGGTCAATTTATAGCAATATTTCAAAATTGACTAAAATACTAGGGCATGAAGAAAACAGAGGAAATTCTACTGTATTGATGATATAGAACAGTTTTTTTTTCGCAACATGGGTGCTAGCACCCCCTTAAATGGGGGGGGGCACTGGGAGTTTTTAAGGGGGCGCATTTATCCATTTTTATTTCAAAGATTAATCAATATTGTTTAAAAATGGAAATTTCTGAAAAGGTATCTAAAGCTGTGGAAAGCTATCAAACATTTCTTCATTGCTTTCTCAACTTCCTGTATGGCTGAATGTGATTTCAACACAGTCACACAGCTTCTTATCAAAGAAAGTAACTGCCTGCAAATTACAAAATGAGGAGATCTATAATTACTTCTAAGCAGCATGTAACTTAGAGTAAGATCCTTAGACATTAAGCACCAAAGTCAACTATCGCATTGAAAAGATTAAGCTATCAAATAAAAGTTGTTTTTTATCAATGGCGTTTATCATAGAAATGAAAGCAATATTCAAATTATTTTTAAACTCATATCTAAAGTGTTATCTTGCGATGAAAGGTGAATTCAGGGTAACATTTAAAATGTAATTTGACAATTGTGTAGGCAGGGCGTTGACAAAAACAAGTTTATTTTCAAAGTGGGTGGGGTGTTTGTTAAAAATATCTTGGGGAAACACTGATACTGTTGACGTGAGATACACAAGTAAACAGGAAACTTTAGTCTCCTAGTATAATTTTCATTTCATTCACCCCGTATTATTGTCATTTATCACTTTCATTATAAAATTATGGGTTTGTAAAATTTGTCTGCTCCTATATATAGAAATTTGTCACATAATGTTAGGCAGTCTCTCATTGGTTAATAAAACCACGCCACCACAGAGAAGGGACCGGACTTGCTTCAAAGTAATACAGAAGAATTTCTATCCACTACCAACAATACCAGTTGCCTACCAGATGGGTAATTCCGCCTAACATTCTATATATAGCAAAGGACATAGTGTTTATGTTTTTAACCATTGTATTTCATGTAAAAATAAATATCTTTATTACATATTGATAAAGTATTCTTCTTATTCGTGTCAGTCCCAAAGTAAAGTGGGATAGTATAATAGAATTTTAAAGACGCGTATATAGTCACAAATGTCATTTCGGAATGCAAATATGACAAAAAATGGACATAGAAGAATGTTGATCCAAACCACAAAGTGTGATTGCCGTATTACATTTGGTAATAACCTTTTTGTTATTAGTACATCATTTAGATGTTTTTATGTAGTTGTTAAATTCATATATGAGCAGCTAAAATTACTGACACAGAATAAGTTTGATTATTTAGCAGAAATGATCATTGTTTTTCTTTATTGTTGTATAACTGGGCCCACTAGAGTTTATAGGCTGTTAAGTGTGGACTGGGCCCACTAGAGTTTATAGGCTGTTAAGTGTGGACTGGGCCCACTAGAGGTTATATAGTCTGTTAAGTGTTAAGACTAAGAGACACCAAAAAAATAATTGTGTCCAGTTATTCAGTCATCAGAAGAATAACCTCATCAACCTATATGAATCCTCCTATAGTTGAGCAACATGATAACAATTTTCTTATGTAGAAAATGTTTAATATATACAAGAAAATTGGAGGACGTCTCGTTATTTTGTTTCATTGTATCGTGAATTATAAAGTCATGTAATTAATTTAATCTTCAAGTTTTAAATGCTTTTTACAAATAATATAAAAAGAAATTACACACTTTATAATATTTTTGTTTGCTACAAAAAATGTTCTGTTTTGATATCACATTTCCATGCATCTGATAAGTAAAATCCTTATCTTTTGGAAATGAAAATGCATTCACTTTTCGTCCACTTCTAGAATTTTCTCTGCATTTTTTGAGACAACAAAACCATACGTCATTTTTTTTTTTTTTTTTGTAAATTATTTAAGTGAAAATATTTACAAAGCAAATAGAAGTGCCGACATTCTCTCTCGTTGGCATTGCAGAAAAATTCAAGCAGTTACCAGGAAGATCTCAATGATATACAAAAACAAGTTGCATCATTCTGCATTTTATTTTGAAAGGTTAGGGTTAGGGCTAGGGTTAACCCTAACCCTGGTCTGACTCATTCAAATTTGAATTGCTCGACAAGTGACTGAATTCCAGTTTTTAAATCAAAGTAGTTTCACTGATGAAACTTAGATGCCTGGAAGGGGGTCGGTCTTCTTGAGTCCTTTTGTTGGACGGACAGGCCCATCTGCATTCTCAGAGTGTGGTTTGGGCTTAGACTTCAGCTGGAAAAAAATTGGTCAGAAGTATAGGCAATGGTCAGCACAGTAGTCAGGGCTTGGTGGCGACAGAGGTTGTCCTTGAAGGGTAGGGCTGAGTTGTGTGCCACTTACATCTTTCCTCTCATCCTTTACCGGTTGGCTATACTTTCTCTCTGTAAGGAGTGTAAGAAGGCAATTCAGTGTTTGCACTCCTGGCTTTTTGGGGGTGGACACAAGCATTATGCTGACAGAGATGTCTGTGTCATGGGGGGATGGGAATGGCACACTTGGTGAGTCACCGATACGTCTCCAGGTTGACTTCCTATGCCGCACATTGACAGAGGACTCAGTTTTGGAGGAGAGTCTGAAGACTGCCTACCCTTGCCTTGCTATCACTCCTCCCATTTCTAGGGCTGAGTGCCTTCGTATGTCCTGGGATCAATCAAGTTTCCTCCTGGAGTGTTGATTGGCCTTGAGGGTCATTCCTCGGTCCAGTGACCTTTCTTGTCTTAGAAGAGTCCTGTAATGGGAATTAGTGGAGTGGGTCATGAAGGATCTACTCAGTGGCTGGCTTGGCAGATGGGTTGTGCTCTTTTTGGTTTTGGACACCAACAGCAGATTACCTCAGTAACACTGATGTTTTGCTTACCTGGCGATTGGTTCAGAATAGACTGTCTTTCAATGATGTGGTCTTCTGATGGGGCTTGGTGGATTTGCCAAATTGTCAATGGTGTGACCTTAGCTTAGAAGAAACATTTTCATGTGCCTTCAACCATTGTCTTGCAAGCGGCCCCTCTAGGAGTATGTTGACGAGTTGACAGCGGGTATTACTCCTGAAAACCTTGTGGCATTGATCTTGTGTATAACAATGTGTCATCCCAGTATTTGGGGTAAAACAGCTAGTGCTTTTGCTGCTGCTAGCCATGGCTAGAATGGTGATTTGGACAACTTGGATAGAGGAAATTTTGCGATGTGAATGATATTCTCATCAGGATCTAATCTGATTTGAGCATCAGCTCGTGATGAAGATTAGAACTGATAGAAAGCATTTAGTATAGACAGATTTCAGTAAAAGGTGGGTAGCTATAGCAAGCCTAGTTCGTGTGAATAGGGCAGCCTCAAAGTCACAACAGGGCAGTTCTCTGTGGAGCTCTCCCCTGGTTAAAATAAACTCTTCTTTTGTAGCTAGTTAATGTGTTGCTCCTAGCCTGCTTCCTGTTTCTACTTTGGTTATGATCCAAGTTGAGATTCCCAACCTCCCCAGATTGTATTTGGTCTCCCTTTTGCATCTCGACAGTCAGTCTTTTTGCCCTTGCTCATATTCATTTTACCCTTCCCTTTCCCTTAGTGAGAGGGTCTATTGATTTTGTCTAAAGGCAGAATAAACAGTGTCTCTTATTTTGAGGGGTGGAAGGGTCCTAATAACATCAGTTACCTTTAACTTGTGTGTTTGTTATATTTTAGTTTGCTTTTGGGTTCATTCCATTCCCCTTCATTTCATATCATTTAATTTTTATATATAATTCTATAACACAAAGAAATTTTTATGTATTGTTTTTTTTTTTGTACTTTCCCCGTATGTATGCAGTATTTTGGTATATGGAGGATTGAATGATTGTATTAGATCCAATAATAATTTTGAAAAATTAGATATTTTTTGTTCTTTGTTTAATGATGCATCAAGAAAGCAGTTTGAACCGAAACAATAATTTTTTTGTCTAAATTAGCTCCTCAAATTGCTGTTGCCTCAGTTATTCATTATTTTCTTAAAAAAACAACTGAAATATTAAAATCCAAAATTAAAATGGAAATCATAATTTTTAGTTCACTGTTTTTGTTTCCTTCTCATTTGTCGGTAAAATGCAAATAGAAAATAAAACTTTAATGAGCATTTATATATAAAAGAAAAAACTTATAAATGTATTATTTTTATTTGAAAGATAAAAGGCTAAAACTAATTAGTATGGAAAATGCATATATTGAAAACCATTTTACATATTTCATTATTGTATTAAATTGTCTAAAATCCTGCACTGCTTCAATCTAGTCATGATATTTTTAAGTGAAAGCTATCTTTATGGATCAAACGCTGAAAAACTTAAAAGTCATTTCATTCCAATATTTTAAAAATAATAATTCCTCTAGAGGATGCCCTATTTAAACGTGATTCATGGAGCGTCAATCTTTGCACATGGTGATCTTGGCACTGTCCCACCACATAACACTCCTTCCCCCTGAGGGACATAACTTCTGTCTTATTAGTCATAACTAGCAAAAACAAAATGCCACTTCTTGCTTGAATTTTTCTCAAAGCAGACATGTTTAAAAATATTATCGTATATTATACTTGTATTATAACTTTGAATTTCATTCTTTAATCATTTTATTTTTTTTATTTATATCTTTTTCTTTCTCTCTCTACAAAATGTGTATTCATGAGTTTTCCTCGATGCTAGCTTTTTAGTTTTCTTTTTAATTGAATTGAATTTATTTTAACCTCTTTAAAAATGTCTTGAATATTACACCATTGGTGATTTGGCTGACTTGTGAGAGTATAGGATGCTATTTTTAAATGTCATTTATTGGCAATGGAGTGTTATTCATCAACAAGTGAATCTTTCCACGTGGTGATCTTAGCACTGTCCCACCATGCAACACACTGTTATAAAACAAAATAAGACATATCTCGGCTGATTTACAGGCAAATAAACTAACATACTCAAGAGCGAGAGCCGGATGTGAATGGGACAAGGCCCCATCACAAAATGACCATTATCTTCGTTTACGCATGTTCCCAACGCACGAATTCCGGTCAAAAAATAAAATAATATTTTAAAGTGTTTCTATTTTTCGACCAGTAAAAATGCTTCCCTCCTAATTATACTCGCGTCGTTTCTTGAGCCTGTAAAGCCATAAAAAACGCAAAAAAGGGGTCACACGGAAGTACAATGGCAGTCAACAGGAGGCCAGGGAAGAGACCTGTCATGGTCAGACTGTACGGTCAGCAGCAGTCAGCAGAGGGAGCGCCAGCCAGTTTGTGAACTATACCACAGGGTAGCTGTCCAAAACCCACACGTTCCTGTTGAATTAAATCACGTAAATCTATTTCTGCTGTTGTCATATTTCTTTCTTGGAACCATACGCATGTCTATAACACTGGTGTCAGTCAAGCCTGGGATCTGGAACGGCGAGACGGCGAAAAATTAACAGACTTCGCGGGTCGACTCGAAAACACCCTTAGAGAGGCAACTGTCCACATAAAAAACAAATACAAAAAAGACAAAAATACAGACCTAACAGTCGACGGACTTATTTCCATCATCGGCGCTATGCTAATGAGCGAAAAGGTGAAAATTTGGAACTCAAATCTTTACCCACATCTCGTCAAGACAATGGACAACCACTATTCAGCCATTGGCATAGCCTCCAAAGCTCAAAGATACCTTGATCGCGGTGTAAAATCCAACGACACGACTTCGCACAACACTGTGTATTTCACACAGAAACCACAGTGGTCAAACCAAAGAAACGCGCCACTCTGACCCAGCAGGCAACCAAACCCACAGCAGACGGGACTCACTAACCCTCCCGAACATGGCCACCATCCGACACACAGAAACCATCAGCACACACCACGAATCAGCGTGTGCAAGAACTACCTGAGAGGTCGCACCGGCCACCATGGACGCAACTGCCTATATCGCCACCCATCTCGCCGCAACGAATGATAATATACAAGCCATAAATGATGTGGACGAGATGTGATGCCTCGTTCGCCATGCCCCTACGTCAGCCATCACACCTTCAACTTCCAAGGACTCGCTCACCATTCACCGCTCGTCCAGTCCATCTTCAGCTTCAAGGACATCACCTTCTCTGGCGTCGCAATGCTAGACTCTGGATGCTCCACCTGCATCTTACCAATATCTCAGTTACACAGAGAAGCCAAGAAACACGTGACCCGCTCCGACGTCGTAGTAAAAGGAATCAACGGCAGCACCACCGCCCTTGGCGAACTGACTTGCGACATCACCATCGGCAGTCGAGACTCACCCACATTCAAAACGGTTAACGTGCTGGTAACTACCCAAACCACACCGATCCTGATCGGCCAAAATATCCGTCAACCAACGATCCAGCATATGGCGCCCAAGCTGACGTCATCCAAAACCAGCCTACTATGGAACTACAGCCCAACATCCAGACACTGGATCAACAGCTAACCTGGCTAAAGCATAGCACGGGGCTATCGCTACCAAACCACCCGAACTGAGACGAACTAGAGGCCACTGCAAACTTACTCATTCTCTACGCTGACATTATCGGCACCGAAAGCAGCAGCAAAGGCACATTCATCCGACCCATCCGCATACCAACCAACGGTCAGTCTCGCAGCCAGAAACAACACCCGATCGCTCAGGCTTTGGAAACAAACGTTGATACTGAAATTAAGCGCATGGCCGATGAAGGTATCATAGAAAACTGCAGCGACCCCAAAGCCTTCAATAGCCCTGTATTTGCCATACGCAAGAAAAACAGATCGATTCGCGTCGTCGAGAACTTTAAAAGAACTCTCAACAAGGTCTTAGTCGACCTTGACCCTTACCCAATGGCAAGGATCGACCACTTGTTCAACAAAATCGGCAAAGGCAATAGATATTTCACTACCCTCGATCTACGCAGCGGCTACTGGCAAATTGAGATCGACAAGCGAGACCGATACAAAACAGCATTTACATGGAAAGACCAATGCTATCAATACACGCGCCTGGCCTTCAGCCTTACATCTGCCGGACAAATCTTCTCCCGTTGCATAGCAGAAGCCCTAGCCACGGTCATATCCCGTGACAACATTTCTTCCTATATCGACGACAACCTGGTCCACGCTAGGACATTTAGGGAGTACATACTCTCCCTCTAACAATTTTTTTTAATTCCCTCCGAAAATTCGGACTCAAGCTGAATCCAGATAAATGTTCCTTCCTCGCATCAGAGGCAAAATTCCTCGGACGCATAGTAAACAGCGAAGGATTCAAGGCTGATCCAGAATACGTTCGTGCCATCAGGGAAATGAAACCTCCAACATCAAAAAAGGAATTACAAAGCCTTATCGGCCGTTTAGTGTGGATCAGACAATTCCTAGAGACACGTCTTCACGAACAAATCAGGTCAGATATGTTTTCAAAACTGATGGGTCCCATACACGAACTCAACAAGGTTAATAAACCGTTTGTCTGGACGCAAAATGACGACAGAGCCTTCAAAAAAATCAAGGACCGTCTCTCTTTGCCACCTGTCATCTCGTTTCCGAATTTCTCCAAACTTTTCACACTCACCACCGACGCCAGTGACGTCGCATGTGGAGCAATCTTAATGCAAGAAGCCGACAACGGAAAGAAAGATATCATAGTGGTCGCTTCCCATACATTCAACTCCACGGAACAGAACTGGTCCACGATGGAACGAGAGGCATATGCAATAAAGTGGGCAATATTGAAATTTGATTATTTCCTTCGCAACCGCCCCTTCGTCATCTTCACCAACCACAGATCGCCGACATATCTGGACCAACGAGAGTTCAATAATGCCAAAATACGACGATAGCAAGAAGAAATTTCATGTTATAAATTCGTCTTATAATATGTCGAAGGCAAATCAAATGTATGGGCTGACATGCTCAGCAGAGGCTGCGGACATAAGAAAACGAAAGCCCCGAACGGCCCTACACCGACAGGCAAGACATTCGAGGTAAGTGTTTCAGACCTCCACGTATACATCCCATCTTGGTGCCTCGGCGAGTTTAACGGTTTACAGCTCATTCCCAAAACTCACACACCACAAAATGCCCACACCCGCAAGCGCGTCACCAACGCATTCTTCGCCTATCACTCCACCACCACCATCCCCACTGGGAGAATCTGCAACCACCTCGGCATCGCAAATGAACAACAGAAGGATGACGCCCTGGCAAAGATCAGCGCCCTCCAGTCACCCACTACAAGCGAACCTCATATCGATCCTGACGACCACCGAGCTACGCTTTTCAAAAAACATTTGCATCAATTTTTTCTAGAACCAGGCACCTCCGTTTTGATGATAAGAGACAGTAAACACTCTCCGAGATTGGTTGTACCATACAAACTACGATTCAGATACCTCTACCAGGCACACGAGGGCAACAATCACTCAGGTGTTACCCGTATGCGAAAACTCCTTTGGTGGGAATTCAAAAACCGCAACATCAAGGCCTATGTCGATTCTTGCGACACGTGTGCTAAGTGCAAGGGCAACTACGGTAGACGTACCCACTGGCCCATTGGCCACTGCAAACGATGAAAGAGACCATTCGATCTCGTCTTTATAGACTTTGTCACAATGGGAAAACGCTACATCCTAACCATCTTGGATAGCTTCAGCCGACACTTTACAGCCATACCATGCGCGAGAGACCGTGCTATCGACACCGCCCGCGGATTGTACCAGTTCTTCCTTCGACACAGAGAGATTCCACGCATAGTATCTTCTGATTGAGGCACACACTTCACTGGAGAAGTCTATCGACAATTCTGTAACCAGATGTCAATCACACAAGAACTTCACTGTCCTTGGCGCCCGCAAAACTCAGGAAATATCGAGAGACATCGCACGATGAAGAACGCACTTTATATGTTATGCAAAGACAGGAACTGTGAATGGGCAGACGTTCTAGAATCTGTCGTTTCGTCCATGAATGCCACGAACAACAGCGCCACCGTGTCTGCCCGCACTATGCCATTACTGGCCGTCACCCCAACATCGGCCTACCCACACTACACAGAAAAGAAATCGCAAGTGATGATCCTGGAGCATATGGAATGCAAATTAATGCCCTGCTAAAGCAGGTTCACCACCACGTCACCCTGGCCAACGATGAAGCTGATCACAAACTTGAGACTAACTTAAATCGCCTCACATACAAGGACCCAATACAAGTAGGAGACAAGGTTTTACTTCATCGGCCACACTCAACTGTTGCCCAATCCTCTCATCTGCCCTGGATAGGAAATTACACCATTATAAAAACGAACAATATGATGTGTCAGGTGCAAAACGATAATGGTGATACAATCTGGATTCACCGTGCACATATCCGACGACTGGCTCCACGTCCAACACATCTTTCTAATACAATCCCTCTGCCTCCACCATGTAACAGTCACCAGGATCATTCTCCTCCACATCCGTCTGGGACACATAATTCAGCAAATAACTCCATACCAAAACAAATGCCAATAAGAAGAACACGAGGACAGCTTCTCACACACTTCAGAGACTTTATCATGAATTAATCACCCAAATATACACGAATAATGCTCACTGTAAATCAGACCGAGAAATGGGGGAGCCTTGTTATAAAATAGAATAAGACATACCTCGGCTGATTTACAGGCAAATAAACTAACATACTCAAGAGCGAGAGCTGGATGTGAACGGGACAAGACCCGGCCACAAAATGACCATTATCTTCGTTTACGCATGTTCTCGATGCACGAGTTCCGGTCGAAAAATAAAATAATATTTTAAAGTGTTTCTATTTTTCGACCAATAAAAATGTTTCCCTCCTAATTATACTCGCGTCTTTTTTCGAGCCTGTTAAGCCATAAAAAAACGCCATAAAAGGGGTCAAACGGAAGTAAAACAGCAGTAAACAGGAGGCCAGGGAAGAGACCTGGCACAGTCAGGCTGAGCGGTCAGCAGCAGCCAGCAGCAGTAGCGCCACGCCAACCAGCGAGAACTACTATGAGAGATCAACCCAGATCTTCAGCCGGCCTATGAACTATACCACAAGGTAGCTGTCCCAAAACCACACGTTCCTATTGAAATAAATCACGTAAATCTATTTCTGCTGTTGTCGTATTTCTTTCTTGCAACCATACGTTTGTCTATAACATAATCAAAAACGCAACCATCCCCAAAGCCTTCTTAACAATTTTATACCAAATCTCATTAGCACGTCACAGTTTTTTTGGGTTTTTTTTTTAATATCAGAGAAAAGCTTTTTCAGTCGCAGTCGGTCAGTAAGATGATCAGTGATGTAGTATCGTATTGTTGAGAGCCGGGTCTTTGCGAAGTTTAAATAAGGGACACATAAGAAGAGAAAAAAATTCCATGATGAATACAATATGAACATTTGTTTTTATAATGTATTTAAAACCAACTGAGAGAGAAGGCCGGGGTCGATTAAAAATATGTATAGTAGGAAAAATAGTTGTAAATTTATATACACGATTCTTTAACTATCTGTTGTATATAAATATATACTACGAACCTCCACAATTTTTCCTCCTCGGTAAGGGAGAAGGAAAGAATAAATGAAAGCGTTTTGTGTTTTTTTTTTTTTTTTTTTTTTTGGTACAATTCTAAATTTTAACTTATTTATTTTTATCCAACTAAGTCTTTATTCATTATCATTATTTTATTTTTTATTCATTTTTTTCGTACTTGTTGCTTAAATGTTGAAAGAGGTATATTACATATTAACTGTGATTTCTATATTTTAGCATCTCTAGAATAAAAAGGAAAGGCATAAACATCGTCATGTTCAAAAGGGGTCTATTTTTTGATAGTCTCCCACCGCCCCCGTTTTCGTTCTTTATTGCTTAATAGAAGTCTTTTGACTTCCATTTTATTTCTTTTTCTTTTTTTTTCTGTCACCAAATAGTGGACTATATATGAGAATTATAATTGTGACTAATTCTTTGTTAAACGACTTACTTAGCAATATTGTTCGCCCCTCTTTCCGTCTTTTTTTTTTCGTAACGATCAAAAAAACGTAAATTTAATTTTAATTATTAATCTCATACGTTAAATTTACCACGTTAATCGATAAACGAATTTTCTAAGTTTATTCGTTCAACATGTTTTAAACGACATTAATTTATATATTTATTTTCATTTTAACACGCTGCATAAGTCGTAATTTATTTATTTTGATCGTAGAAACAATGTAAATTTTTAATTATTTAATGGTTGGATTTTTTTTTTAATTAATAACGGTAATTATTAGCTGGCGAAATTAAACTTGATTGGGGATGGGGAAAAAAGAAGGAAAAAGGGAAAAAAAATACTGGAAAACACATAATTACCTTCTGTGTATCCCATGATAGGGTGAGGGTAGTATGATGTTTGAAAGACCAGAAGCTGCCCAATGATCCAAATCAGAACTCACTGACGACACCCTCCAGCACTAAAGAGCATATATTCAAAGTATCCGTGATAATATATCACATATATCTACACAGCAAAGCAGATTGTAAGGAGAAACAAAAAGGAAGGGACTTTCATATAATATGGAGATACTTCTGTGTCTGGAGAAATCATGTTTAAGTCTCCAGATTGAAACGGGCCAGATTCTTCTATGTCTCAGACTTGAAGATATTCCACAAAAGGTAAACAGCAAGTCATGGGATTTTCCAAATTGAGGAGAGCAAGATAGAGTTTCATTCTCTATCAGGGATAGATATATTCTAAAAGAGAAACGGCAACATGGACTTGTAAGCTGCTTGGAGTGGGGTTCCAGATTTAGTCTCTGCTTGGGCTATAGTAAACCTGGGCTAAAGGAGGCAACCTTTTGTTTCGGCTGCTGTAAACAAAACTAAATTTGACTACTGCCGATGTCACTGTATTGTGGTGATCATGTTCATGTGCCACACCTCCGCTTTCTTTAATGTCATTGGTTCATAAATATATGATACTTACTATATGACAATTTTTCCATCGCACATTATTTGAACTTTTCTCTAAAATCACGGATTAGTCCATTTCCTGGTCAATCTAGTATTTTAGTATCTTTCTAATATTTTTTGGCGCCAAGGTCACCTGAGCCTATGCATACCTATATAAACTCTCCCGCTGTTAGCCAACAGTGGTATCGGTTCAATTCTCTGAATATACGGCACGGCGCGATATTACTTATTATAAACATTTTAATTCTTAGTTATTACTCATTCGAGTAATCTTATTAACTTCTATTAATATCACTTGTGCACATTACATCTTTTCACACTCACAGACTGTGGAATTATTCTTCATTGAGTTAAGAAAATTAATTGAACTTTATAATTAATTAACATTTAATATTGTAACTCAACATTACTTAACTGCGTTCACCCTTTTTATTACAGACAAAAGGGAAGTAACTTTTTCATGCTTATTGTTGATGTTTGTATATTGTTGTTATAATACAAATATTTATTTAATTTTCATGGAGCTTGACTTATTTCTCTCATATATTCTGTGCATATTTCATGTGGAGTGTTGTTTATAAGAACACAACTTTCCTTCTTGATTGCTATTACATTTCACAGTGACCCTAGCCAACATATCTTACAACACTACTACAGTATCAAGTGACGTTATTAAACAGTCCGTCACTTGACTTATCTCTATCAAAGGCACATATTTCCCTTTTTATCCCTACAGCAGAAACTGAAGACAAAATAAGCAGGTAAAAGCAGCACAAGGACAGGATATTGTGGAGAGCCATGTTCACCTATGTTCTGAAGATGAATATCAATGAGAAAGAGAGAGAGAGGGGTCAGGTTCTTTTCTGTACATTTGTCAATTGTAATGACATCAGCTAAAGTGAAAAAAGCCCATGATGCAAGTTACACAGTAGTGGGTGCAGGAATTTGAATATCTAGAAAGTGCTTTAAAAAAAGGGACAAAAAATATGACACCGAGATCTGCACATGCATTAGAGACTAGTGAAAGAAGAATTCCTAAAGTTAAGCCAAGTGGTAAGAAAAGGGGAAAATCTATTAGAGAATAGAAAAGAGTGCTGGATTACTATGCAGTATGTGACAGTGATATTGGAAAATCTTCTCACAGATGAGGAAGAGAAAACCAGAAGCAACAGAAATGTGGTTCTACAGAAGGGTACTGAGAATTCCATAGATGGAGTGAGTTAGCAACAAGGAAACCTTAAGTAAAATAGCAACAGAAAAACACTTTAAAGTCAGAAGAAAAAAAAACAGCTGAAATTCCTTGGTCATATAATGAGGAAAGGGAGCTTGGAAAACTTAAAACTCACAGGGCATATTGAGGGCAAGAGAGCGAGCCTGACGGGCTTGTGTGAATAGATAATGGTATAAGAAGTGGAAGCATTAGCGAACGGAGAAAAATTACTAAGGTTCAAAAAGTGTTGGAAATTGTGGAGAGCCATGATCGCTTATCGCTTGCGGGGACGCGACTCAGAAGAAGAGTAATATTTTACGTCATCACAACTTTTAATTAAGGGAAATAACTAAAGGAAGTCATAACAAATAAAGGTAGAGTTCTCCCCCTTGAAATAGAAAATGCCAATATTTTTCTAAATGTTTTTTTAAAAAGTTTGCTGCCCACCCAACAAAAAAACAATAAAATACCGATATGATAATGTTTAAAATGCATTTTAATAAACAAAAAAGTTTTTCTTGACACTTTAGTTTTTGTTTTATTTTTAAGCTAATAGATTAAATATTTTCAATAAGTAATACTTTGCTGTATTTCAAAGTGAAATCATTAAATAAATTGATTGGAAACATTTTTCTAATTATCATTTAACGATGATAACATTGAAATTCGTCCATATTGACAAATCTGTCAACAGAGCATAATTCTCTTCATTAAAAACTCTCTGAAAAATGAAATATACTTTTCTGAACGTTATTTGAAAAACATTAGCTGATTTTATTCGCTTAATCTGAATGTAACCAAAAAAACCGAGAGAGAAGGCCGTTTTCTTTGTCGATTAAAACGTGATATCACCACAAATCGCAAAAGTCAAAGTGAAAATGTATAGACATTTTTTGTTTTTAATTATAGAAACTTTTTAAATTAAAATTAATAAAAGAAGAAACCAGGGTTCGAATTTCATTTTAAAACTTCTGTTTTATAAATTAAAGAAAAAAAAAAGCAAACAATAAAAAAAAAAGTTTTATTCCGTAAAGTTACAACACTGACAATTTGAAATTGACAATAATTTTTTCATAATGAGTCGAAGAAAAGCAAGCCCGGGTTCGATTTCTACCTTACAACTTTTTAAAGAAATAAATAATGAACAAACAAAAAATAGATTTAAAATCCGATTTTATTTTAATGATTATTCCATAAAGTTACTGTAAAAATATAAAATATTTTTTTTTGTATTGCATTTGAAAAGAAAGAAATGAAACTTCGATTTTTAAAAAAATCGACATGGTTTTATTTTTTATTAATTTTCATGTTTTGTTTTTTATTTATTCTGTAGTAGTAAAGTTACAATATTGAAATTTTGTTGTGTAGAAAATAAAAGACAAATTTTAAATAACTGTAAAAAAAATGTTACATTGGTATATAAGAAATTTAGCTGAAGATTTGAAATATTCTTTTTTTGCCTAACTTATTTCTAGAAATATTATTATTTTCCCTAGCACATAAAATAATCAAAAGACATTTTGTAGAGCTCTAGACAAGGAATATTTTCAAATTTTCAATACTGTGACCCTCGACACAAATTTTCACATGAAAAAGATGATAATTATCTGCGAAAACATTCATGCTTATGTCCATGGTTAATTTCCTTTGATTTTTACTGAATGAAAAAAACAAGAATTTTCTGTTAATTTACCAATAATTATACAATTATAGAGAACAACATTTGTAGCAGTGTCATATAGCAGAGAATCTCTATCTCTTTTAGACTACACGTTTAACTATGTGAAATAAATCCTCAGCTTCAAGTCATTTAGTTGGCATTATGCATAACATCATCATTGTATCATGAGAAATCACTTAATCATAAAAGTAGAAGCCCTTGTTTCAGACTCATTTGCTGTTGTTAGCTAAACCAACATTAACACCTTTATAAATAATCAAACTAAGTTTTAGGCGAATTTCATCTACAAGTAAACTGTTATTTCTTAATCATTGAGAAATGCACAGGGAAAATTCAAAAGTATTTTAGTTTCTAAATGGTTTTAAATTTTCATATTGAATTTTAGAACACCTACAAAATTTATTTTATCAATCTAAATGAATTTTTTATAAAAATAAGGATAGCATTTTTTTAAATGAAATTCTCCCCATCATTACATTTGGAAACTTTCCCTCATTGTATTTTCTTTTTTACTATCTTAGATTTTGACGAGCATTTTAAAATAGGGTGCAATTGACCCTTTTAAATCATTTTTTTTTTTTAGGTATGTGAACTGCGTTTACGACCTGAGGACATAAGACAAGAAACATTAGTATTCGATAAGAAAACACAATTATTACTGTTGTTAGCCTTCAGAAAGCTGTTCTTCATGTAGTTGCAATCCCTAGAATTTTACCATACTTTCGCTCATCATAATTAACGAACCCCTCTCTAGAGACCAGAAAAATTTGACTAGAGAATTCTGCCCTTAAAAGAGCTTTGGATCAACAAAGTATTGCTGATGACTTGGAATACAAACAGCAGAGGAAAACTTCACAATGCGTCCGCTAGCGCCTCCTTGTTATCATAGAGATGAAAGCAATATTCAAATTATTTTTACACTCATACCTAAAGTTATTTTGCGATGAAAGGTGAATTCAGTGTAACATTTAAAATGTAATTTGACAAGTGTAGGGGCTGGGCGTTAACAAAACAGGTTGTTTCCAAAGCGGGTGGTCGGGGAGCTCTCGTTGAAAAAATGTTGGTGAAGATGTGAGATACACAAGCAAACTAAACAGGAAGCTTAAATCTCTTCGTATCATTTTCATTTATAATTCATATTATTGTCGTTTATCACTTTCGTTATAAGAAATCAAATGTCCTCCATTGTTTGTTAAATTGAATCCATATCAATCCTCCAATTAAATGCTTTCCAGAAAGATCTCGCTCGATGATTGTAATGGAGTTTTTTTGACATCTTCATTCATTTCACCTCGGCCAGCCCAATCAGACATACGGATTTGAAGTGTTCAACAAGTGTGTAAACATTGTCAACTGAATTCGAGTTTTCATTTTGATCAAATTTAGATTCTGGTTTGGTTCATTGATGCATCTTCTTAAAGGTTAGATCTTTTTCTTTTATGTTCTTTTGTTTAGTGAAGCATCGGGATGGCAGTTTGAATAATAAAAAAAGACATTTTATTTTCACCAACTCCAAAATTTGTCACCTCGAATTGCTATTGCGTCATCAGCTATTTAAACTTCTTAAAAAAAATTAACTGAAATTATAAACGCCACTTTCAGAACAAGAAAAAATTAGACAATGTTAACGAAAAATCTTTTATTTGTGTTCTTTAACTTTTAAACTTCACCATTTGCGTACCTCCACTAAATTTTTAATACCTCAGGCAGGTACGTATCACATGCTCGCTGCTTAAAATAAAAAAAAAAAAATAGCGTAGCCCGATGAAGAAAAAACAAACAAAAAAACCTAAACTTAATAAAAACAAAGTTTTATCATAAAAATGTTTGCTACTGTGTGTGTATGCCTGTATGTAAAATGTGTGTGATCGGATGTTGTTTATGCATTTTTAGTTTTCATTCGATTTTGATTTTTGATTGATAATTTTTAATTCTTCAATGGCGGTTTTGAGTCCAAATTCCCTTTCCTTTCGCCAAGCATCTCTTTCAAGTGAGGTTACTTTTTATAAAACCTACTACTAGAGTTTTAAGGCGTTGTTTTCATTGTCGTTTCCAATTTTATTTTATTTTTATTGTCCTGCCAGTTTTTGCATTGCATTCACCGTAGTACTAATTATTTATTTGTACGTTTGTACCAAATGAGGCACAAGGCCTAAAAGGGGGTTGGGGAAGGACGGTCTTCTTCTGTCTTAATTAAACTTAGCTAGTCACAGACATGGACCCAAACATACCAACAATAATAGTCCTATCACCAAACCAACACATTCACTCCTACCTTTCTTACTGCGTCCACCATAATACCTCAAATTCTCTATGAAATCCTAGTCCCCATATTCACCGTAGTAATAAGTAAGCTTGCTTTCTTTCTTTTCTAAATTTTTCCAACCTTTTCTAAAGCCATTCGAGCTTAGTGATCCCTGAAGCTTTACGCATTCCATAACAATTCATTGCCTAAGCCATGCCACCAAAGAAAAGAACTTACCTAGGTCGTAAAACCGCTGCTGCCAGGCCCGGCATGCGAATAAGAGTTAATAATGAATCGTCTTTAGAACGTTTAGTTGGCCAATCTCAAAATTGTACTCGGTATGCTTCAATCAGAGCCACAGGGAGTCCGAAGACCAACGTAGCCATTGGTTTTCCAGAAGAGCATAAAAAGCTTCTGATGAGAAACGCATGAGGCTGAAACCAGATTGAGAACGCAAAAACGGCCCTTTTCAGTAATGAAAGCGTCGGCCGAAGCCTTGTTATACTGCTAGTTATTCATAAAAGCCATTTAAAAGCTTTTCTACTTAAATAATGTCTTAGTTTTATTATGTTTCGTATTTTACAACTCAGAGCTGAAGTTTGGCTAGCTGTGTATTTATTTTACAAAATAACCGATGATCTATTATTCAAAGTCTTCTGTTTTTTAACTCTTAGAGAATCACTAAAAAGAATGGTAAGCTGTCGAGTTTTCATGAAATTAAAGAAGGGAGGGTAACAGACGTAAAAACAAACACACATCTAAAATAATTTCATTCTTTTTGATTTTGACTAAGTTAAAATTCAACAATTATTTGATTTTTTTTTTTTTTTTTTGCAAGACTTAGCAAATCAATGTGTTTTTCCACCTTAAAAAAAAAGAAAAAGCCACTATAAAAAATAAAACAATTCTGCATAGCTTTAGTATTTACCCGAGACCTCCCCAACAAGGTGGGATGTGGCACAAGACTTTTTTTTTTTTTTTTTACGTGCGCATTTCCGAGCCCATTGGCTCGGGTAAAAATTGCCCTTAAACCCCGTCAGGTTGCTGTCTAGCTCCTCAAACGAGACCTGTCCTCGACATAGCCTCGTCTGGGTTCCTCTCTGCCGAAAAGAAGGGGAAGATTCCTACTCCTCATTAAAGACTAAATAAATCGTATTTAAAAAAAAAAAAATAAATCGTAATTATTACGTCAGCCGCTGATGTAAAAAAAAAAAAATCTTTTAATCAAGATTTCGAACGCGTTAGAAAGGATGAAAATAAAAATACAGGGTGTCCATAAAGTTCGTGTGCACTTTAAAAAATTTATAACTTTATTTGTGATAGAAATAATTTGTAAAAAATGTTATGAAGTTTAATGTACCTAGTTTTAAGTACTATAGCTAAAATAACTGATTTCAAGCATATAAATCAGTTGGCAAATGTTTTCCGTGAACTACAAAAAAATCTTATTTTTAATGATGGAGGACTTGTGGAAACTTAAATAAAATTTCAATAAAAGAAAACCTTAAATATAGATTTACAGAATCCTTTTTACAAATTATTTCTATTACAAATACTTATGTTTTTTAACATGCACACCCTGTAGTTCGGTTTTTCCTCTTACTTTTTGTTAGGTACCTCCATGAGATCGATAAAAAAAAAAATGAGCATAGTAGCATGATGAAAAAAACGCCAATCTTGAATAAACAAATTTATCGTCTAAAAATGTTTATTAAGAGGAAAGACCAAAGTATTTAATTATTTAAAATTTTTCCTTTTTAGAACATTCTAAAATTTTGAATAAAAAAAAAAACATGTTTCTCTGTATCACCGGACCTACTTTTTTTTTTTTTTAATTAATTGCAGAAATAAAAATGTCGGATGTTAAAACTTTCAGAACCTATTCACAAGGGGTGGAAATTATTATAAAGGTTTTTTGGGGTTTTTTACGTTTTTTTTTTTCTTTTTCTTACAGCATTGTAATTTGTATTGCTTCAACCAATCAGAAAACCCGCAGTAATTAAATGTAATTTTGTGTTTATAAACAGCTGTAATTAAAAAGTACGGAAGACTAGCAAGAATACAATTAAGTTGTGTTATTTGAGTTAAGCATTGTTTTTTGATGTTCATTAAAGCCTTGAAGATTTTGCCGAAGACTGGTAGACTTAAAGAACTATAGTTAGGTGGGTTAGAAGGATCACTAGAGTTACAGAGAATATTTACCCAGATTTTTAAGGTTACTGAGTAATTAAAAATTATATATAAAAAAAAAAAAACGAGCTCACCTGTTATTTTTCATTAAATTCTCTTTGAATCTTTTAACATATCAAGAACAACAATAAAATTGCAAACACCTTCAGAACTTATCGACATTATCAATTGTTAATTATATAAGAAATTTAATTTGCTTATATTTGTTGTAACTCCTTAACTTGATAAATTGTAATTTTTGTTGTCTAATTAATGAAAAGGATATTGTGAACATACGTGATACTAGCCTAGGCTTTTGCCTGACTGCTCATGATTACTCAGTGTTGTATTCCAATTCGCAATATCTTAGGTGACAATGTCAAGAAATAAGTACGTGAACCATGTTTCCTGTATTATATTTAGATATGTCTCTCTAAGATAAGATATGATTACTTGCGTTATTAGGATTGTTATCCTCATTTTCATTGCCATGTCCACAATGTTTCAGCCATTGTATGCTCCAGCCTTCTTCAGGTGATTGGAATTTTGAACAGAACCTTTTATTTTGTCCACTGGAGTAGATAATTCTAGTTCTACATGCCATGCCTCTTCTTGATGTCTTAGTTATTTCCCTTTAACTCAACTCTCCAAGTTTTGGTTCACCACTACTGTGGCCTGGTATTAAGTTACAACTCTTTGACTCTATTCACTGGATCTAACCGTCGTCTTTATCCCCTGGTCTTTGAGGACATCTGTGTATGAATTTTTGGGACTTATAAACTTAATGTCTCAGCAACCTTCTTTTTTTTTTTTACCAGATCTTGTATTGCAATTTTTGTTATTTATTGCATTTCTCTAGCACTCCTTATGGTTCCCATATTGTATTCATTTCTATGCTTGGTCAGCTCAGGAGATTTTTATGGCCTACCATATATGCTGATTCCTTAAGTTTTAAGAAAGGAATTGTCCACTTCTTACAACATAAAGCAAAAATCATAAGTGTCAACCCAGAAATATACGAACAAGAAATGGTCAGCGTAATAAGCAGTACTCTACAACATAACAACTACCCTGGATACATGGCAGCAACTCTAACAAACTAGGATAGGTTAGAAAAGGATAACAGCACTCAAACAGCTTCAGTCTGCCTACCCTATGTGAAGGATTATCAGAAAATACAAAGGATCTGTGATCCATATATCATCAGAACAATCTTCAGAAGTAGTTAAACACTTTGCAGACACGCCTTCCAAGTAAGAAATAGGGAACATGACTAAAGACTTTGTATGCCATCCTGTGCAGCTGTGGTAAGGAGAAACGGACCACCTACTTAAGGTAAGACTACAAGAATATTGTAAAGCAGTAACACAAGGGGGAAATAGAAAAATCTGGTGTAGCTGACCACATATGGAGGGAACAAGGAGATCACCACCTACTGTGGGATGATATTGAAATAATATATACAGAGGGCATCACTAGAAAGTACAAAAACTTAAGGAATCAGCACATATGCTAAGCCACAAAAAATCTCCTGAGCCAACCAAGCATAGAAATGAATACAATATAGGAACCAGTAATCAGGAGTGCTAGAGAAAAGCAATAAATAACAAAAAAAATTGCAATATAAGCTCTGGTAAAAACAATGGTTGCTGAGACATTAGGTCCCAAAATTCAGATCAGTTCAGAAAAGAGGTTGGTTAGATCCAGTGACTAGAACAAAGAGTTGTGAGTTCAATGCCAGGCCACAGCAGTGGTGAACCAAAATGTTGAGTTAAATGGAAATAACTGAGACATCTGGAAGATGCATGGCATGTGGAACTAGAACAAGGATAAGTCTGAATAATGTAAATAATGCAATTTATATTTAGATGTTTTATTCAGAGTTTCACCTGCTCATCCAAGTGAGTAGGTAGGTGATATATGGGACAACTTCTGCTATGTCAGCTCTTCCCCTCCTCCAGTACTCTCTTCACTTTTTGTTGATCATTAGTGTTTCTGTTAGCAAATATTCCACACCCTGTAATCCTTTCTTGTGTCATTACTGTGTTATATTTTTATTACTGTTTTGCTTGGGTTGATTCCAGTTGAAGGGAAAAAAAGATGTCTTCCAAAGAATTTTTTTATTTTGTCTCACCTGAATTCTTTCAAGATTAAAAGTAATTTGGGTGTGTTCACGCAGGGTTACCTGTTGGAAATCAGTAAAGACACCAAACAATGTTAAATAAAAGAAAAACTAAAGTCAGCAAACAGAAAAAGTCTAGTTTTAAATTAATTCCTATAAATAAATTGTTGAAAAGTCATCATCTAGACACAAAAAGCTACACTATCATTTAGTCACTTTTATTGAAGTTATTTAAAAAAAGTCTTTGTAGAATTTGGGTTTCTGAAAAGACAAACTGCCCCCCCCCAACTCGGTCACGATGTGTGATAGGAAAAAGAAAGGACGAAACAAAGATGAAATTCTTGTATCCCCCACACACACACCACTTTTCTTTTCTTTTTTTTTAATCAAGTAAACTTCATAAAATTTGATTCCTAACTGTAGGCAGACAGTAAGGTGGATGTATTAAGACATTACTGACGTTATCCTTTGATGTCTGTCTGACGAGGTTAGGAAAAGCAAACAAAGTAACAAATAAAAATGGCAGTTGGCAAATCTGTTAGAAGAAAAAAAATTTCATTTCAAAATTGGAATTTCTCTTTCAAGTAAGCCATTTTGTTTTTTCCATTAAATAAGCCCCTCTACTTCAACCAATGCATTTATCCACTGTGTCCTTGGGGATATCAGTGTATTAATATTTGGAACTATAAACCTAATGTCCAGGTAACCTTTTTTGTACCTGACCTCATATTACAATTTCTTAGTTTATTATTGCTAGCACTCTGTATTACTGGTTCCCATATTCATATCTGTGCTTAGCTGGCTTAGGAGAATTTTATGACTTAGCATATGTGCCAATTCCTGAAAGATTTTGTATTTCCCAGTGGTGTTCAACCACATCCCACAGGGCATGGCAATCTCCCTTTTCCATATATATATATATATATATATATATATATATATATATATATATATATATATATATATATATCAGCCATGCCTGATTTTTATATTTCCCCATCGTTTACAGCTCTGTACTTGCAGTCTTATCTCAAGAAGGCAGCCTGTTTCTGCTTTATATTTCTGGCCACAGCTGCATGGAATGGTGTACACACTGTCCTTAATCATGTTTTTTCTCCATGAAGGTCATCCTGATGTCAGATTGACCACAGATCTTTTGTAATTTTTCCAATAATCCCTTCTTATAGGGTAAAAGCTGAGAGACTGTTTTCTGAGTATTGTTATCCTCTTGTACCCTTCTATCCCAATTTGTCGAAATTGATGTCCTGTACTTAGGGTACTTATGTTGTAGGGTACTGCTTATATTGGCCATTTCTTGTTCATATGTGTCTGGTTGCTACATGATGTTTCCTCGGATGGTCCCTTGCTTACGCTGTGTGGGTGGTGAAACTGAGGTATTGTCCGGTGAATGTTGGCTTGTCTTGAATCCATGCTCTGTTTGAAATCCTAGATGTGGAACTAGAACAATCTATTCCAGTAGAAAAATAAAGTGTTCAATTCAAAATTCCAAAATGTATCATCGGAAGAAAGTCTGTGTGTACAACGGCCAAAATATTGTGAATATGACAATAAAGATGATGAACAGTTCAAAAAATGTAAATAATTTATTTTGTTTTAAAACAAGTGTTTTTCTCTTTTCAGTAATCTTGTTCCTGCTGGTAAGTTTTTGTTTTTTTTTTGTTTTTTGCTTTTTTGTTTGGTTTTGTTTTACAACAGATTATAAGACAGGGAATCTTATTTTTTTTTTTTTTCATCAAGCTTTTATAAACCAAGACATTCATTTTCCTCTTTTGAAATGTACTTTTTAAACCTACAACTCAAGCTCAATGATATTTCAATAAAGTTAACTTGTATGAAATTCCTCATGAAATAAATAATAGAATTTCAATAAAAATAAATAAATACTTGTTTATTGTATGTTGGTTGTGTTAATAATAAATTGAATTTATCCAAAGGGAAATAAAGCCACTTTTTTTTTTTTTTTCAGTTCGTTGACTGTACCTCCGAAAATGGTAAAGTTTTAAATACTTCTTCATTAATGCTACAGATATTTCGTAAACTTGGCATGGGAGTTAAAAAAATTTTATCTCTAAACGTATGAATAGTTGTTCATACATAGAGTATTACTTTCATTACCAGGGAAATTTAAACATTTTATTAAAAATAACTTTTATACAGAATTGAATAAATGACCAAAATTCATTTTATTATATAATTTGGAAGTCTTTAAATAAATGACACTATTATTTGGAAATTAATAATATAAAGCAACTTTATGGATTACTTTTATTTTTCATTGTTAAATAAATAATCCAGGTGATGTGAAATATGCTTTTCTTTTTAAAATTTTTGAATAAATGACAATATTACCTGAAAATTAATATAAAACAACATTAAAATGAATAGATTTTACAACTTTTAAAAAAGTTAATCTACTTTCTCTCTTTTCGAGGGATAAAGACATGCTCTACATGGAACCTTCAACTTGCAGTATATACCACTAAGAAATATTTCTAGTTATCTAGTGATTTATTTGAGTTTTATGTTATTTCAATTTTCTTTTCCTTCTTGTCAACTTGTTACTAGAACTATCATTGCTCAACAACAATTAATAATACCCACGTATATGCTAACTTTTTGAAAAATCAAAATCATTGAGAAACAAGAGAATAATATTTTTTTTTTTTGTTCCTCTCTCCCAGATTCATCCTCAATTATAGAGTACATTTCTTCCCAAAATGTATTGAGTAAGTATGTTTTCTCAATAGATGTTGATTGTTTCTTCCAATTTCAGTACTTTTTCAATATTATAGATGTTTAGATGTCAACTCATTGTCATCTTTTTATTTTGTGTTATGAATTCAAAATGCCTTCTGTTGGAAGGCACCATCTAGAGTTTTAATGTGTCAGACCTCAGCTAAACTCTTGAGTCATATCTCTCTTGAAATAAAAATAGTGTTTTAAAACTATAAATATTGTTGAGGAATTATACAGTAATAGGTGTAATAGGTGTCAAACTCTTCTTTTTGACACTCCCTTGTTTGTTTATTTTTTTTCATTAAACTTTGCCTTTTTGATATTTTTTTTTTTTTTTAGGTGGGTTTACTTTCATTAAACTCTGCCATTGAGTGCATATATGTATCTTATTTTTGTCATTGAAATAATGGAAGCCAACTTTTTTTCAGATAATGAAGAAATAAAGTGGAATAAAACCAGAGATTTAAATGGGATTTACGATGTGGTCTTGCTTATATACTTCAAGACTCTAACTCAAGCTGGTGAAGTTACATTTTCTGTTGGAGAAGGTGACACGATAAAAAACTACACTGCTTCTATTGTAATAGATGTTGATGATAAAAATCTTTCATCCTTTCAGATTCACTTAGAGCAAATTAAGATTAACAATGAAAAAGAAATAAAATTATTATACCAAGGAAATAGAAGCTTAGAAATAAAAGAGAAGCCACGTAGTCAGATCACTTTAACTAAGATTAGCCAAATAAACCAAACACCAGCCCATGAAACAAATGTGTACATCACTATCAGACCCAACAATGAAGATAAAGCTGGTGTAGCAAGCTCTGGCAATATCAACAATTTGAGCATTTGGTTAATATTTAGTATCTTACCTGTTGTGATGTTTTACTTACTGCACATGTAAAGGATAAATTAAAGAGAATTTTTATAAATGTTATACTATGCTTCAAAGTATGGATGTGAATGCTTCACAAAAAACACTTCATCAAAAGTTGAAAATGAATTCCTGCTCTCTATAATTTGAACTTTTTGATTGACTCAGCATTAAAACCTGTTGACCAGATGTGAATGCTTCAAAAGTAGAGACCTTCACAGAAAACACTTTATGAAAGATTCAAAATGAATTTTTCAAAAATGAAAAATTTCTTGAAGTGTTGATTTTAGTTTTGATATCAAGATTATAGATTAAATTTTATATTTTCAACATGCAAAATGCTTTCAATTTCAAAAATGAATTGAAATTGGCTTAAAGGTTGTGGGTTTTTTTGTTTTTTTTTTTAAGAAAATGGTGGTCACCTTTTTATATAATTTTTAAGCACTCTGCAATCTTCAAAATAAATATTCTTCATAATGTCTTTTTTTAAGAAAATGATGATCAACTTTTTATATAATTTTTAAGCTCTCTAATCATCAAAATAAATATTCTACATAATGTCTTTTCTTTTTTTCAATAAAATGGTGATCACCTTTCTATATAATTTTTAAGCACTCTGTAATCTTCAAACTAAATATTATTCATAATGTCATCTTTTTTTTTTTTTAAAGGAAGTAATTGATCACCTTTTTCTATAATTTTTAAGCCCTCTGTAATCTTCAAAATAAATATTCATAATGTCTTTTTTTTTTTTTTTTTCAAGAAAATGGTGATCACCATTTTATATAATTTTTAAGCACTCTGTAATCTCCAAAATAAATATTCTGCATAATGTCATGTTTACGGGGTGTTTTTTTTTTTTTTTTTTTTTTAACAAAAAATCAATTTTATCAGTCACCAATAACATCCAGCAAAATAACCTCATCAGGTGTAACTGCAGAAACAAAGAAAATTGCCCACTTAACAAATGTTTAACCAATAACATAATATACAAAGCTATTGTAACTAATGACATTAACACAGGCAAAAAATAATTATAAAGGCGTCACAGAAAAAACATTAATATCCTTTGAAAAAAATACGCAAACAATAAAACCCTATCAAAATAAATATTGAGCCAAAAAAAACAATTTCCACCAAGATCAAAGGGGAAATTATAAAAAATGTGGCTACATACAGTACTAGCAGTAGAGCCTGGCGTTGCCCAGAGATGTAACAGTAAGAGATAGATCAAGTATCGACCATCATAAAGACTGAAAAATAAAATTGACAAAGATTATTGTTTAAGGTTGACGGACACGCATGTCTTAATTATTTTTTTTTTTTTTTTTTTTTTTTTTTTTTTTACAAATTGGTCAAACTCAAACAAAAACATTGTTTTCAATCATTATGGATCTACCAATTTAAGAGAATTTTATTATAAACAATTGTCTTGTAAATGGAATTTTTAAAGCATTCTGTATTTAAAAATAAAGAAAAAAGTGTGCAAGTCAATAAGAAACACTACCTGCCAAAAAAAAAAAAGTGAAGTTTTGTTGAAATCGTTTGAAAAATGTAGGAAATCCGATCCCATGTATAAACGAACACACACACACACACACACACACACACACACACAACCTGGGTTTTATAATAAGTATAACTCGATATGAGTTGTTCCCCTTTCATTCTCATGATGCCTCTTAATCGTATTTTCAAATTGATTTTGTGCAAAAACAATTGTGTTTTTTCCAATTTTTGGCACTGTCAGAACCCCCGCAAGGTAATTTTACGTAGTCCTGTGAAGTTTTGTTGAAATCGGTTGAAAAATGTAGGAAATCCGATCCAATATATAAACGTACAGACACACACACAATCTGCGTTTTATAATAAGTAAGATTCACAGTTAAATTTGTAACCTATGCTTTGAGGTAAAATTAGCAATTATTTTTAGAAACCAAAATAAAACTGAAATAATGGGTAAATACTTACCTTGCTATCTAAGCGCTAATTGAAGATAAAAAGCCATTTAAATAAAAAGGAAACATGATATGATATAAACAAATATTTAATTTTTCATCCTCCGTTCTGTTCTGGTCCATGGCAACCAATTGTCGCATTCAAGTCTTTCCCTGATTGTCGAAATGTCCAACACCCTCGGCTGATCAATGAGATGATCGCTTTGATGCAGACTTTGCCTTATCCCACTTTGTGATCATAAGGCTGGCAAAGATTGAATCATCATATTGGGATGGTCCAAGCAGAATGAAGATGCAAGAAGAAAAAATGACTTGAATAAAAAATAAATGTTTTTATATATGTTTCTTTTTGTACAATACTTGGTTAATTTCGTCATTAGAATCTAGCAGTTCTCATATGGACAATTATCAATCCAACCTCCTTCTTAAATTAGACATAACACTTTGGCTGACTTGGTTAAGTTTGGCACAAGGCTGATGTCGGAGGTTCTCTTCAGGTAGATAGGCTCATGAAGTTTTTCTTGTTTGGTGCCTGGAAAAATTCTCTGAATTGTTACTTTGATTTCTCGTATGTATTGGCATTCACCTAAAACTGGCATGGGGCATTGTAATATCACAGCAACAGAAGGGAGATAACCCCTAGAGACACAAGAGTTAGGT
Organism: Acanthosepion pharaonis; assembly: GCA_903632075.3. Lineage (NCBI taxonomy): Eukaryota > Metazoa > Mollusca > Cephalopoda > Sepiida > Sepiidae > Acanthosepion > Acanthosepion pharaonis. The sequence continues at coordinate 159,376 of CAHIKZ030005157.1, read as the reverse complement.
TCCCTCCAGACATCCGGTGAATCTTAATCAGCAACTTGACAGCAAAAGGGAATAGGAGGCTACCATCACCGGAGGGACAATCAACAACCATCCTAAAATCCTAGCAAGGCATTAATCGGCGCTAGCAGCATCGATAGCCTCTTCAGCAGAACATTACATTGGCGACGAGGACTGAGTCGTTACCCTCACAAAACAGAACATCAACACACTTAAAAAAAAAAAAAAAATTCAACATGTGTTCGATATATAACCAATATGGCCGCCGCCCACACTACCCCAATTTAATTGTGAGTCAACAGCCAAAGCAGCAAGATGGACAAAATACGTAAAAAGACTGAAAAACTATTTTGTCGCACATAACATTGAGGATGACAAACAGCAAAAAGCAATCCTGCTAACGTTTGTCGGCAAGGCTACAAATGACATCATCGACAAGATACCACAGGAGCGAGTCACATCGGAAAAAAATATGAGAAATAAAAACCTTATTAAGGAGACAGAACAATAAAAGAAGAGAAATTAAGAAGAGACAAGATAAAGATTGTTATAAAGTAATAAAGCCACAAAGACACAAGGGGTTGCTGAGTGTTAGAGAATATGAGAAAGAAAAACACTATTAACAAGAGAGAACAATAAAAGAGAAATTAAGAAGAGAGAAGATGAAGATTTTTATAAACAAATAAAGCCACAAAGTCTCAAGGGATTGCTGAGTTTTAGAGAATATGAGAAAGAAAACTTTATTAAGGAGAGAGAACAATAAAAGGAGAGAAATTAAGAAGAGACAAGATAAAGATTGTTATAAAGTAATAAAGACACAAGGGGTTGCTGAGTGTTAGAGAATATGAGAAAGAAAAACCTTATTAAGGAGAGAGAACAATAAAAGAAGGGAGAAGATGAAGATTGTTATAAACAAATAAAGCCACAAATACTCAAGGGGTTGCTGAATTTTAGAGAATATGAGAAAAAAAACCTTATTAAGGAGATAGAACAATAAAAGAAGAGAAAATAAGAAGAAAAAGATAAAGATTGTTATAAAGTAATAAAGCCACAAAGACACAAGGGGTTGCTGAGTGTTAGAGAATATGAGAAAGAAAGAAGAGAAATTAAGAAGAGACAAAAGATAAAATTGTTTCTAAAGTAATAAAGCCACAAAGAATGAAGGGGTTAATTTCTCTCTCTACAAAACAAAGTAAAATACAATAAAGGAAAGAATTTCAAAAGACAGCTGTTTCTAAGAGAAAAGACCAAATCCTTTCTGATTGGCTATGCTTTCACATCTCCTTTAAAGACTCTCTACAAAACATGTAAGATACAATAAAGGAAAGACATTTCACTTTAGACAATTTTTCTACTTTGTGGCAAAAGACCAAATCCTTTCTGATTGGCTATGAGATCTCCTTTATAAAAGAAATCTACAAAACATAAGAGATACAAGATAAAGACATTTCTTTGACAAAAGACATCAAAAAGATGTAAGATACAATAAAGGAAAGACATTTCACTTTGACAAGATGTTTCTACTTTGTGGCAAAAGACAAATCCTTTCTGATTGTCCTTTATAATTTCTCTCTCTACAAAACATGTAAGATACAATAAAGGAAAGACATTTCACTTTGACAGCTGTTTCTACTTTGTGGCAAAAAATCCTTTCTGACCAAATCCTTCTCTGATTGGCTATGCTTTCACATCTCCTTTATAATTTCTCTCTCTACAAAACATGTAAGATACAATAAAGGAAAAAGACATTTCACTTTGACAGCTGTTTCTAAAAAAGACCAAATCCTTTCTGATTGGCTAGACACATCTCCTATAATTTCTCTCTACAAAACATGTAAGATAAATAAAGGAAAGACATTTCACTTTGACAGCTGTTTCTACTTTGTGGCAAAAGACCAAATCCTTTCTGATTGGCTATTTTCACATCTCCTTTATAATTTCTCTCTCTACAAAACATGTAAATACAATAAAGGAAAGACATTTCACTTTGACAGCTGTTTCTAAAAAGAAATCCTTTCTGATTGGCTTAACATCCTTTATAATTTCTCTCTCTACAAAACATGTAAGATACAATAAAGGAAAGACATTTCACTTTGACAGCTGTTTCTAAAACATCTCCTTTTAATTTCTCTCTCTACAAACATGTAAGATACAAGGGAAAGATTTCAATTAATCAGCTGTTTATTTTCAAAGACAAATCTCCTTTATAATTTCTCTCTCTACAAAAAACATGTAAGATACAATAAAGGAAAGACATTTCAAAGCTGTTTCTACTTTTATGGCAAAAGACCAAATCCTTTCTGATTGGCTATGCTTTCACATCTCCTTTATAATTTCTCTCTCTACAAAACATGTAGATACAATAAAGGAAAGACATTTCACTTTGACAGCTGTTTCTACTTTGTGGCAAAAAGACCAAATCCTTTCTGATTGGCTATGCTTTCACATCTCCTTTATAATTTCTCTCTCTACAAAACATGTAAGATACAATAAAGGAAAGACATTTCACTTTGACAGCTGTTTCTACTTTGTGGCAAAAAAAATCCTTTCTGACCAAATAATTTCTCTTTCAAAACATGTAAGATTAAAGGAAAGACATTTCATTTGACTTTTCAATCTTTCCTTTTTTATAATTTCTCTCTCTACAAAACATGTAAGATACAATAAAGGAAAGACATTTCACTTTGACAGCTGTTTCTACTTTTTTGGCAAAAGACCAAATCCTTTCTGATTGGCTATGCTTTCACATCTCCTTTATAATTTCTCTCTCTACAAAACATGTAAGATACAATAAAGGAAAGACATTTCACTTTGACAGCTGTTTCTACTTTGTGGCAAAAGACCAAATCCTTTCTGATTGGCTATGCTTTCACATCTCCTTTATAATTTCTCTCTCTACAAAACATGTGTGATCCAATAAAGGAAGACATTTCACTTTGAGATACAATAAAGGAAAGACATTTCACTTTGACAGCTGTTTCTACTTTGTGGCAAAAGACCAAATCCTTTCTGATTGGCTATGCTTTCATCTCCTTTATAATTTCTCTCTCTACAAAACATGTAAGATACAATAAAGGAAAACTTTGACATTTCCAAATCCTTTCTGATTGGCTTTCATAATTTCTCTCTCTAAAACATGTAAGTTTCTTTGATTGTTTCTAAAAAAAGACCAAATCCTTTCTGATTGGCTATGCTTTCACATCTCCTTTATAATTTCTCTCTCTACAAAACATGTAAGATACAATAAAGGAAAGACATTTCACTTTGACAGCTGTTTCTTTCTACTTTGTGGCAAAAGACCAAATCCTTTCTGATTGGCTGTGCTTTCACATCTCCTTTATAATTTCTCTCTCTACAAAACATGTAAGATACAATAAAGGAAAGACATTTCACTTTGACAGCTGTTTCTACTTTGTGGCAAAAGACCAAATCCTTTCTGATTGGCTATGCTTTCACATCTCCTTTATAATTTCTCTCTACAAAACATGTAAATGAAAAAAGAAAGACATTTCACTTTGACAGCTGTTTCTACTTTGTGGCAAAAGACCAAATCCTTTCTGATTGGCTATGCTTTCACATCTCCTTTATAATTTCTCTCTCTACAAAACATGTAAGATACAATAAAGGAAAGACATTTCACTTTGACAGCTGTTTCTACTTTTGTGGCAAAAAGACCAAATCCTTTCTGATTGGCTATGCTTTCACATCTCTCTTTATAAATTTTTCTTTGACAGCTGTTTCTACAAAACAAATCCTTTCTGATTGGCTAGATCTCCTTTACAAAAACATGTAAATACAATAAAGGAAAGACATTTCACTTTGACAGCTGTTTCTACTTTGTGGCAAAAGACCAAATCCTTTCTGATTGGCTATGCTTTCACATCTCCTTTATAATTTCTCTCTCTACAAAACATGGAAAGATACAATAAAGGAAAGACATTTTCACTTTGACAGCTGTTTCTTTACTTTGGGCAAAAGACCAAATTTCCTTTCTGATTGGCTATGATTGGCTTTCCCATCTCCTTTATAATTTCTCTCTCTACAAAACATGTAAGATACAATAAAGGAAAGACATTTCACTTTGACAGCTGTTTTCTACTTTGTGGCAAAAAGACCAAATCCTTTCTGATTGGCTATGCTTTCACATCTCCTTTATAATTTCTCTCTCTACAAAACATGTAAGATACAATAAAGGAAAGACATTTCACTTTGACAGCTGTTTCTACTTTGTGGCAAAAGACCAAATCCTTTCTGATTGGCTAATGCTTTCATTGGCTCTCCTTTATAATTTCTCTCTCTACAAAACATGTAAATACAATAAAGGAAAGAATTTCACTTTGACAGCTGTTTCTACTTTGAAAAGACAAATCCTTTCTGATTGGCTAAAAAGACCAAATTTCTTTCTCTACAAAACATGGATACAATAAAGGAAAGACTTTCACATCAGCTGTTTCCTTTATAATTTCTTTCTCTTGGCTATGCAAAACATTATAATTTCTCTCTCTATAAGATACAATAAAGGAAAGACATTTCACTTTGACAGCTGTTTTTTACTTTGTGGCAAAAGACCAAATCCTTTCTGATTGGCTATGCTTTCACATCTCCTTTATAATTTCTCTCTCTACAAAACATGTAAGATACAATAAAGGAAAGACATTTCACTTTGACAGCTGTTTCTACTTTGTGGCAAAAGACCAAATCCTTTCTGATTGGCTATGCTTTCACATCTCCTTTATAATTTCTCTCTCTACAAAACATGTAAGATACAATAAAGGAAAGACATTTCACTTTGACAGCTGTTTCTACTTTGTGGCAAAAGACCAAATCCTTTCTGATTGGCTATGCTTTCACATCTCCTTTATAATTTCTCTCTCTACAAAACATGTAAGATACAATAAAGGAAAGACATTTCACTTTGACAGCTGTTTCTACTTTGTGGCAAAAGACCAAATCCTTTCTGATTGGCTATGCTTTCACATCTCCTTTATAATTTCTCTCTCTACAAAACATGTAAGATACAATAAAGGAAAGACATTTCACTTTGACAGCTGTTTCTACTTTGTGGCAAAAGACCAAATCCTTTCTGATTGGCTATGCTTTCACATCTCCTTTATAATTTCTCTCTCTACAAAACATGTAAGATACAATAAAGGAAAGACATTTCACTTTGACAGCTGTTTTCTACTTTGTGGCAAAAGACCAAATCCTTTCTGATTGGCTATGCTTTCACATCTCCTTTATAATTTCTCTCTCTACAAAACATGTAAGATACAATAAAGGAAAGACATTTTTGACAGCTTTTCTACTTTGACAAGACCAAATCCTTTCTGATTGGCTGTTTCTCTCCTTTTTATAATTTCTTTCTACAAAACATGTGATACAATAAAGGAAAAACAGCTGTTTCTACTTTGAAAAGACCAAATCCTTTCTGATTGGCTATGCTTTTCACATCTCCTTTATAATTTCTCTCTCTACAAAACATGTAAGATACAATAAAGGAAAGACATTTCACTTTGACAGCTGTTTCTACTTTGTGGCAAAAAGACCAAATCCTTTCTGATTGGCTATGCTTTCACATCTCCTTTATAATTTCTCTCTCTACAAAACATGTAAGATACAATAAAGGAAAGACATTTCACTTTGACAGCTGTTTCTACTTTGTGGCAAAAAGACCAAATCCTTTCTGATTGGCTATGCTTTCACATCTCCTTTATAATTTCTTCTCTACAAAACATAAAGATTTTTCTTTGACTCTCTACAAAACAAATGTTTCTGAATGATATAATTTCTCTCTCTAAAAACATAAATACAATAAAGAAAGACATTTCACTTTGACAGCTGTTTCTACTTTGTGGCAAAAGACCAAATCCTTTCTGATTGGCTATGCTTTCACATCTCCTTTATAATTTCTCTCTCTTATAAATAAAGGAAAGACATTTCACTCAGCTGTTTCTACTTTGGTGGCAAAACAAATCCTTTCTGATTGGCTATGCTTTCAATCTCCTTTATAATTTCTCTCTCTAAAAACATACTAAATAAAGGAAAGACATTTCACTTTGACAGCTGTTTCTACTTTGTGGCAAAAGACCAAATCCTTTCTGATTGGCTATGCTTTCACATCTCCTTTATAATTTCTCTCTCTACAAAACATGTTTCTACAATAAAGGAAAGACATTTCACTTTGACAGCTGTTTCTACTTTGTGGCAAAAAGACCAAATCTACAAAACATGTAAGATACAATAAAGGAAAGACATTTCACTTTGACAGCTGTTTCTACTTTGTGGCAAAAGACCAAATCCTTTCTGATTGGCTATGCTTTCACATCTCCTTTATAATTTCTCTCTCTACAAAACATGTAAGATACAATAAAGGAAAGACATTTCACTTTGACAGCTGTTTCTACTTTGTGGCAAAAGACCAAATCCTTTCTGATTGGCTATGCTTTCACATCTCCTTTATAATTTCTCTCTCTACAAAACATGTAAGATACAATAAAGGAAAGACATTTCACTTTGACAGCTGTTTCTACTTTTATGGCAAAAAGACCAAATCCTTTCTGATTGGCTATGCTTTCACATCTCCTTTATAATTTCTCTCTCTAAAAACATGTAAGATACAATAAAGGAAAGACATTTCACTTTGACAGCTGTTTCTACTTTGTGGCAAAAGACCAAATCCTTTCTGATTGGCTATGCTTTCACATCTCCTTTATTTATTCTCTCTCTACAAAAACATGTAAGATACAATAAAGGAAAGACATTTCACTTTGACAGCTGTTTCTACTTTGTGGCAAAAAGACCAAATCCTTTCTGATTGGCTATGCTTTCACATCTCCTTTATAATTTCTCTCTACAAAACATGTAAGATACAATAAAGGAAAGACATTTCACTTTTGACAGCTGTTTCTACTTTGTGGCAAGACCAAATTTCATTGGCTTTGACAGCTGTTTTCTACTTTGTGAGTTATTGATTGGCTATTGGCTTTTTCACATCTCCTTTATAATTTCTCTCTCTACAAAACATGTAAGATACAATAAAGGAAAGACATTTCACTTTGACAGCTTTTTCACTTTGTGGCAAAAGACCAAATCCTTTCTGATTGGCTAAAACATCTCCTTTATAATTTCTCTCTCTACAAAACATGTAAGATACAATAAAGGAAAAAGACATTTCACTTTGACAGCTGTTTCTACTTTGTGGCAAAAGACCAAATCCTTTCTGATTGGCTATGCTTTCACATCTCCTTTATAATTTCTCTCTCTACAAAACATGTAAGATACAATAAAGGAAAGACATTTCACTTTGACAGCTGTTTCTACTTTGTGGCAAAAAGACCAAATTTCTGATTGGCTATGCTTTCACATCTCAAATTTCTCTCTCTACAAAACATGTAAGATACAATAAATTTCCTTTCAGCTGTTTCTATTTGTGGCAAAAGACCAAATCCTTTCTGATTGGCTATGCTTTCACATCTCCTTTATAATTTCTCTCTCTACAAAACATGTAAGATACAATAAAGGAAAGACATTTCACTTTGACAGCTGTTTCTACTTTGTGGCAAAAAGACCAAATCCTTTCTGATTGGCTATGCTTTCACATCTCCTTTATAATTTCTCTCTCTAAAAACATGTAAGATACAATAAAGGAAAGACATTTCACTTTGACAGCTGTTTCTACTTTGTGGCAAAAGACCAAATCCTTTCTGATTGGCTATGCTTTCACATCTCCTTTATAATTTCTCTCTCTACAAAACATGTAAGATACCAAAGGAAAAGATCACTTTGACAGCTGTTTCTACTTTGTGGCAAAAGACCAAATCCTTTCTGATTGGCTATGCTTTCACATCTCCTTTATAATTTCTCTCTCTACAAAACATGTAAGATACAATAAAGGAAAGACATTTCACTTTGACAGCTGTTTCTACTTTGTGGCAAAAAGACCAAATCCTTTCTGATTGGCTATGCTTTCACATCTCCTTTATAATTTCTCTCTCTACAAAACATGTAAGATACAATAAAGGAAAAAGACATTTTCACTTTGACAGCTGTTTTCTACTTTACTGGCAAAAGACCAAATCCTTTCTGATTGGCTATGCTTTCACATCTCCTTTATAATTTCTCTCTCTACAAAACAAAATACAATGGAAGATACAATTTTTCTAGGAAAGACAAATTTTCATTGGCTTTGACAGCTGTTTCTAATTTCTCTCAAAAACATGACCAAAAAGGAAAGACATTTCCTTTCTGATTGGCTAAAGACCAAATTTTCACATCTCCTTTATAATTTCTCTCTCTACAAAACATGGAAAGATAAAGAAAGATACAATAAAGGAAAGACATTTTCAGCTTTTTTCTACTTTGTGGCAAAAGACCAAATCCTTTTCTGATTGGCTATGCTTTCACATCTCCTTTATAATTTCTCTCTCTACAAAACATGTAAGATACAATAAAGGAAAGACATTTCACTTTGACAGCTGTTTCTACTTTTGTGGCAAAAGACCAAATCCTTTCTGATTGGCTTTCATGCTTTCAAAAGACATCTCTCCTTTATAATTTCTCTCTCTACAAAACATGTAAGATACAATAAAGGAAAGACATTTCACTTTGACAGCTGTTTCTACTTTGTGGCAAAAGACCAAATCCTTTCTGATTGGCTATGCTTTCACATCTCCTTTATAATTTCTCTCTCTACAAAACATGTAAGATACAATAAAGGAAAGACATTTCACTTTGACAGCTGTTTCTACTTTGTGGCAAAAGACCAAATCCTTTCTGATTGGCTATGCTTTCACATCTCCTTTATAATTTCTCTCTCTACAAAACATGTAAGATACAATAAAGGAAAGACATTTCACTTTTGACAGCTGTTTTTACTTTGTGGCAAAAGACCAAATCCTTTCTGATTGGCTATGCTTTCACATCTCCTTTATAATTTCTCTCTCTAAAAACATGTAAGATACAATAAAGGAAAGACATTTCACTTTGACAGCTGTTTCTACTTTGTGGCAAAAGACCAAATCCTTTCTGATTGGCTATGCTTTCACATCTCCTTTATAATTTCTCTCTCTAAAAACATGTAAGATACAATAAAGGAAAGACATTTCACTTTGACAGCTGTTTCTACTTTGTGGCAAAAGACCAAATCCTTTCTGATTGGCTATGCTTTCACATCTCCTTTATAATTTCTCTCTCTACAAAACATGTAAGATACAATAAAGGAAAGACATTTCACTTTGACAGCTGTTTCTACTTTGTGGCAAAACCAAATCCTTTCTGATTGGCTAAAAAGACCAAATTTATAATTTCTCTCTGAAGATTGGAAAGACTTTCACTTTGACAGCTGCTTTTGTGGCAAAAAGACAAATCTCTTTCTGATTGGCTATGCTTTCATTCCTTTATAATTTCTCTCTCTACAAAACATGTAAGATACAATAAAGGAAAGACATTTCACTTTGACAGCTGTTTCTACTTTGTGGCAAAAGACCAAATCCTTTCTGATTGGCTATGCTTTCACATCTCCTTTATAATTTCTCTCTCTACAAAACATGTAAGATACAATAAAGGAAAGACATTTCACTTTGACAGCTGTTTCTACTTTTGTGGCAAAAGACCAAATCCTTTCTGATTGGCTATGCTTTCACATCTCCTTTATAATTTCTCTCTCTACAAAACATGTAAGATACAATAAAAGGGAAAGACATTTCACTTTGACAGCTGTTTTCTACTTTTGGCAAAAACCAAATCCTTTCTGATTGGCTATGCTTTCACATCTCCTTTATAATTTCTCTCTCTACAAAACATGTAAGATACAATAAAGGAAAGACATTTCACTTTGACAGCTGTTTCTACTTTGTGGCAAAAGACCAAATCCTTTCTGATTGGCTATGCTTTCACATCTCCTTTATAATTTCTCTCTCTACAAAACATGTAAGATACAATAAAGGAAAGACATTTCACTTTGACAGCTGTTTTTTTGGACCAAATCCTTTCTGATTGGCTGTGATTTCATCTCCTTTATAATTTCTCTCTCTACAAAACATGGAAGATACAATAAAGGAAAAGACATTTCACTTTGACAGCTGTTTTCTCTACTTTGTGGCAAAAAAAGACCAAATCCTTTCTGATTGGCTAAAACCAAATCCTTTCTGATTTTCATGTTTTCACATCTCCTTTATAATTTCTCTCTCTACAAAACATGTAAGATACAATAAAGGAAAGACATTTCACTTTGACAGCTGTTTCTACTTTTTGTGGCAAAAAATCTTTTCTGATTGGCTAAATCCCTTTATAATTTCTCTCTCTACAAAACATGGAAGATACAATAAAGGAAAGACATTTCATTTGACAGCTTTTCTACTTTGTGACAAAAGACTCCTTTTTCTGATTGGCTAATTTTCACTCTCTCTCTCTACAAAACATGTAAGATACAATAAAGGAAAGACATTTCACTTTGACAGCTGTTTCTACTTTGTGGCAAAAGACCAAATCCTTTTTGATTGGCTATGCTTTCACATCTCCTTTATAATTTCTCTCTCTACAAAACATGTAAGATACAATAAAGGAAAGACATTTCACTTTGACAGCTGTTTCTACTTTGTGGCAAAAGACCAAATCCTTTCTGATTGGCTATGCTTTCACATCTCCTTTTAATTTCTCTCTCTACAAAACATGAAGATACAATAAAGGAAAATCCTTCTGACATTTCACTTTGACAGCTGTTTCTTGACTTTTCTACTGGCAAAAAGACCAAATCTTTTCTGATTGGCTATGCTTTCACATCTCCTTTTATAATTTCTCTCTCTACAAAACATGTAAGATACAATAAAGGAAAGACATTTCACTTTTGACATGTTTCATTTGTTTTGCCAAATCCTTTCTGATTGGCTTCATCACATCTCCTTTAAATTTTTCTCTACAAAACATGTTAAGATACAATAAAGGAAAGACATTTCCCACTTTTGACAGCTGTTTCTTTCTACTTTTGTCCTTTCTGATTGGCTATGAAAGACACATCTCCTTTATTTTCTCTCTCTACAAAACATGTCAATAAAGGAAAGAAAATCATTTCACTTTGACAGCTGTTTCTACTTTGTGGCAAAAAAAACAAAATCCTTTCTTGATTGGCTAATTTTTCTCAAAGCTCCTTTATAATTTCTGTTTACAAAATTATAAGATACAATAAAGGAAAGACATTTCATTTGACAGCTGTTTCTACTTCAAGACCAAATCTTTCTGATTTTTATTTTCAAATCTCCTTTATAATTTCTCTCTCTACAAAACATTGTTTATTTTTTTTTTAAAGACAAATCCTTTCTCCCTTTATAATTTCTCTCTCTACAAAACATGTTTAAGATACAATAAAGGAAAAGACATTTCACTTTGACAGCTGTTTCTACTTCCTCGGCTATGCATAGCTTTTTAATTTCTCTCTACAAAACATTTTCTTTTCACTTTGACAGCTGTTTCTACTTTGTGGCAAAAGACCAAATCCTTTCTGATTGGCTATGCTTTCAAAAAATTTCTCTCTTGAACATGTAAGATACAATAAAGGAAAGACATTTCACTTTGACAGCTGTTTCTACTTTGTGGCAAAAGACCAAATGTTTTCAAATATAGGATTGTATGATATTTTTAAATTTTCATTTATTTCTCTCTCTACAAAACATGTATTCAATAAAGGAAAGACATTTCACTTTGACAGCTGTTTCTATTTTATTGGCTCAATTTCTGATCTCCTTTATAATTTCTCTCTCTAAAAACATGGAAGATACAATAAAGGAAAAGACATTTCACTTTGACAGCTGTTTCTACTTTGTGGCAAAAGACCAAATCCTTTCTGATTGGCTATTTTCACATCTCCTTTATTTTCCACAAAACATTATGTGTAAAGGAAAGACATTTCACTTTGACAGCTTTTCTGCAGAAATAGTTGCTGTTAACCTTTCCTTCCAATGTGTCCTTTAGCCCCCTATTTTACGATTGTGCTATGCGTATATTACTTGTATCAAAGCATCGTTTGCTCACCAGTTGAATTTTCTGAATGAAACTATTTCTCTGTAATGTTAATTTTTCTGGATTCTATTGTTGATTGTTTCATTTTTTTTTAATAGGAGTAGATAGGCTTGCTATCACCTGGTCAATACTCCTCCCACTTCTCTTGAACAGGAGTAGGAGTTTTATCCGTTGTTTCCTGTTTAGGAAAGGGTTCTCAGATCTTTTTCCTTTTCTCTGGGCTTAGCAGTATTGTGATGTGTGCCTATGTAGCAACATCTCTTCATACTGAAGTTACCAGGTTGACAGTTTTTCTGACTGGTAGGTAGGATCCTTAACTCTTGCGTAGCATCTTGAGATGCTTCTCTGTTCAATAGCTGCATAATATCAGTTCTTGTAGTGCCATGTCATGTATGGAAGGGTGTTCCTGCATGCTCCTGCAGTAGATAATCCCAAAGCCACATTATGTTGCAGTCTGTGCCATTTCCTTTCTGCTTATATCACATTTGATGACCGACTGCTACTATTACATTTCTCCTTTTCCTTATCAACATAACTCAACATGACCATAAACAACCAAAAATATAAACTGTAACCAGCTAAAAACAAAACATCTACACCCTTTAACATTTTCTTCTCCAACATCTGTGGTATTCGTACCAAATTCTGCAGTGTGGAATCTTTCCTCGTTGAAAAGTCTTCTCATATATTAGCTCCATGTGAGACTAATCATAACTTGCCAATCTCTTCCTCTGATTTCTCGATTCCTGGCTACGTTCCTCTCCTTAGAAAGGACTCTAAAATCCATATGCTTGATCTGGAAGTTTATGCCTGCAACCATATCCTGCTAGCTAGGGAACTCTCTTTTAAATCTCCATACCATATGTGTCTCCGTCTATCTCTCCTCAATTCAGCAAGCTCTCTCTTCTTTTTCTACTGTTCCTCTTCCACTCAAGACTGTCGCGTACTCAATAGCCTTGTTTATATTATTGGAAATGCTATTTACTTGCATCTATTTGCAAACATATCAAGTGGCTTAAACAGTCTGTAACTAACTTCACTGATATCCAAACCCTTAAATATTCAATTACTCAATCCCTTATGCAAGTGGTTGACTTTCCTGCACGTTTCCTCAGTAACCTGGACAGTAACACTTCCTTTCTTGATTTCTGTTTTACCTCTATCCCTGACTCTTATTGTGCTATGCAGCTCTGCTCTCTTGGCAACTCTGATCATGCAATAGTGTCTGTTAACATCTCCTTCCATTTCCACTCCCCCTCCAGCCATGAACCTCCTATCAACAGAATATCTTTGTTATTAATTTGCAGACTGGTACTTGTTCCATGATTTGCCTTACAACATCCTTCGGAACGTGGTTTTTAATCATCCCATTCAAAAATGTGTGTCTAAGGTCTCCTCTTGGATAAAAGCCAACATCAAGGCTTTCATCCCAGCAAGAAAATACCAAGTTAAATCGTGCTCATCTCTTTGCTTGCCCAGCCACTATAGCCTATAGAAATTACTACTTCTGTCTGTACTGGAGCGACATGTCTGATTGCAATAGATGTTTCTTTGTCTTTGATCATAATGAGTGTAAGCGTGTCTTCAATGAAGCAAAGTTACTGTTTGCTGATAGGATGAAACAATGTATTGTATCTCACAAGTTTGGTTCTAAAGATTATTGGCAACTCTGTAAGAGTGTGCCGAAGTACAGAAAATCATCATCTATTCAATTATTTTAAAGTCCTATCATCCTCAGCTGATAAGGCTGAATGCTTTGCTTGGAAATTCTCATCCAATTCAACACTTGGCTCATTCGGAGTAACCACACCTAATTTCCTCACTAGAACTGAGGCTATACTGAGTGAGATGTGCATAACCCTGTCGATGGTATTGGACATCATCTCTAAATTAGACTCTCATAAATCAAGTGATAGTAACGGGAGACCAGCCGTAGTCCAAAAGAAATGTGCTCCTGAGCTGGCTCCAGTTCTCTCCAAGCTATACAACTATTGCCTCGCTGATTCTTGCTTTCTAGCCTGTTGGAAGTCCTCTTCTGTCGTCCTGGTCTTTAAGAACTCTGGACACTCCTCTGATTACCATTCTATCAGTCTTCTACCACTCTTTGGCAAAGTCTTTGAGACTTTAATCATTGCCAGAGTGGTTAAGCATCTTACCACTCACGATCTACTCTCTAACAAATGTTATAGACAAGCGTATGGTTGCAAGAAAGAAATACGACAACAGTAGAAATAGATTTACGTGGTTTATTTCAGCAGGAACGTAAGGGTTTAGGACAGCTACCTTGGTGTGGTAAAGTTCATAAGCCAGTTTCTGATCTAGGTCAACCTCTTATAGTAGTTCACACATGTTGACAGTGGTTGACACTCCTCTGCTGTCAGCAGCTGGACGTGACAGGTCTCTATCCTGGGCACCTGTGGACTGACCGCTGAACTTCCCTGTTACCCCTTTTATAGCGTTTTTTTATGGCTTAACAGGCTCGAAAAACGAAGGGAGTATAATTAGGAGGGAAGCATTTTTATTGGACGAAAAATAGAGCACTTTAAATATTTTATTTTTCAACCGGAACACGTGTGTCGGAAACATTTGTGATGAAAGATAATGGTCATTTTGTGACGGGGCTTTGTCCCGTTCACATCCGGTTCTCACTCTTGAGTATTTGCCTGTAAATCAGCCGAGATATGTCATATTATAACACAAACAATATGGTTTCTGCTCTGCCTGGTCTACCACTGATATGCTTACAGCCATAACTGAATTTGTATACTAAGCACGTTATAATTATGGCAAAGCTCAAGTTTTGCTGCATGCTGGCCTTGTACGTAAGCTTCAATGCCACAGTATTACAGGACGATTATTTGATTTAATCTAATCATTCCTATCAAACCATGAAATGAAGGTCATTCTGAATGAATTCTCTTCCAGTTCCTTTCATAGGAATGCTGGTGTTCCCCAAAGATCTATGCTGGGTCCTACACTATTTCTGATCTTCATCAATGATCTTCCTGATGTCATCAGTTTTCAAGTAGACATCTACATAGACAACACTGCCATTTACTCCTGTCTCAATAGGAAATCAGGCAATGCTGACAAAGTTAAACTGGCTGTTGGTCCTGAAAAAGATCCCTGGTCTGTGGTTGACTGGGGCAGGGAATGGCTTGTAAATTTCAATGCCTCCAAAACGAAACTGCTCTCATTTACCCATCATAGAGAAACCTATCTGTCTTCTAGCAGTATGGTTGATTCCCAACTTCACGAGAGCATCTCTCTGTGCCTTCTTGGTCTCACGCTTCCCACTGACCTGAGATGGAACAATTACATTGAATCAATAGCTGCTTCTACCACAAGTAAAGTTGATTCTCTGTGTCATGCCAGAAGGTTTCTCTTGCCTGAGTCCATGCTTCAAATGTCCAAATCTACCATTCATCCATGCATCGAATACTGTTACCATAAATGGTCTGGCGTCCCTGCTGTTCATCATGAGGTTCTCGACAAAATCCAAAGACAGATATGCAATGTAATCGATCCTGATTTGATAGCTTGATTGCAGTCACTTTCTCACAGACGTGATGTGGCTTCCCTCTGTCTATTCTACAAATATTTTCATGGCAACTGCTCTGACGAATTATTTTCAATGGTACCTGAACTGCATGTGTGCCACTAGGTTGGCATCTCAGCCCCACCCTTTTACTTCCAAAACAGTTAACTGCTTCTTTCACATTTCTCATCTTTGGAACTCCGTTCCTCTTACTTGCTTCCCTGACAGCTATAATCTTCAAAAATTTAAATGTAATATCAATCGACATCTTCTGACGCCTTGATCCCTATTCCTTTTTACCTTTACCCCCCCCCCCATACCCAGTCTTTTCTCTAACTTTCACTTTCTGTAACCCCTTGCATACTAGTGGCACACCTGCTATACTTGAGGTGAATGATTATAAAAAGAAAAAAGATTTTTTTTTTTAGTGTAGAAACATTCCAATTTTCATAAGTATGGATATCTGTTCCGTGTTTTAAGAGTTGTCCTCCCTGAAAAATCTGTCTGTCTACAATTGTTTCATTTTCATTTGTGTTTCATTGTGTTTATGTCTCAACAGGCTTTGCAAATCATCCCTTCAAATTTTTACCTTTTTTAATTCTTATTTCACTAAATATTTTTCTTTTATGTATTTATTTTAGTGTTGGCCATACTTCAATTAAGTAACCTGGAGACAAAACCCAATATAATTTACTAAAAAAAATAATTTTTACTTTAACTAACTTAAATTTTTCGGGTAATTTGCTTTTTAAGCCCTGCACTAAGAATCTGATAAAAATTTTCCGAAAAGTTATATCCAAGTATAAATGTACATGCTTAATTCAAAAATAACAAAGAAATTTTGATAAAATCTACTGTTTTGAAGATATCAACGATAAAAGTTCTGATCATTCGCGTTACAGCATGGCAGCCATTACTGGCGTTGTTTGCATACATTTGCTGCTGATTAGATTACCTTGTTAACGGCCTTTTTACTCCTCTTACTTGTCTCTATTACTCAAAAACTGAGAACTCATTGTGTACGGAATCATCAAAACTAGTAATGTTAATTCCGCAGCAAATATATGCAAACAACACCAGTAATGGCTGCCATGACCTGAATGAGTCCAAAATTCAGTTATCGATAACTCCAAAGATTTTATCAAAATTTCTTTGCTGTTTTTGAATTAAGCATGTACATTTACACCTTAATATAACTATTCATTAAATTTTTATTAGATACTTAGCGCGGGGCTTAAAAAGCAAATTACCCAATTTTTCTTATTTAATTTCTATTTGAAGTTCTTATTCTTTTAATTTGCGTGTCATTTTCAAATTTCATTTCAAATTGTTTTTACTTTAACACTTATTTCATAAATATTTTTCCTTTTTATTTTTCATTTTTTTTGTTAGTAATTTTTTAGTTTTTACTTTTTTAAGTTTATTCTATTTTGCGAAAGATATTTTAATTAAAAATATTATGTTAATTATAAAAAAAATTACTAGGTAGTTAAAAATCAAAAACAGATTTTGTAAATTTGTCAATTTCTGGTCAACCATAATTAGCTATTTAACAACTTACAATGACAATCAAATTAATCAACATGTCAGAAAAACAAGACTCCATGATTAATAAATGCTTGTATATTATTTTAAAGCTATAAATAGATATGTTTCAAATCAGATTAATTTAACTTTAAATTTGCTAATTTTCCTCAAATAATGTCACAAATTTATTTTATTTTTGGAAGATTTCTAAAACCGATAATTAACTTTTAACAAATATGTCAAAATGGCCGATAATGATCAATTTTTATTGATTTTGTTAAAGCGATGAAAAAGTTGAGATTCCAATTAACATAATTTCTATTTGAAATACACAAGTATTTTGCTTACTGGAAATATTAAATTTTTAATCATTTAGCTTTCAATTAAAGCTAAAAAAAAAAAGCTTCAAGAATGCTTTTTCATTTTTAAAAATTAATTTTAAACCTCAGGTATGGAAAATTTAGTGGAGGTCACTATTTAAAATGAATTTTTAAAAATGTAAAAAATATTCTTGAAGCTTTCTTTTTAGCTTTAATTCAAAGCTAAATAATTAATTTACTATTTCCAGTATGCAAAATACTCTGGTGTCTTTCAGAAAAGAAGCTGCAAACTTTTTATATGAAAATAAAGTTTTATTGTTAAAATGTTTAAGGGGAAAGAGCAAAGTATTTTTCTTAAATTTTTAAATTCTTTCTTTTACGTTTGAAAGATTATTTGGAAATTTAGCACCTCTTTTTTTTGGTAAAAACACCTCGATTTGGAAATTCTTACAAAAATCAAATAATTATCAGATTTTCATAGGATTTTCAGAACTCATTCCCAAATGAATTAAATTATTTTAGAACGTTTTCTAAAAGGGAAAATTGTCTTCCTTTATTTTATTGTATAAAAACAAATGTAAAATTATCAGAAAGTAAGTCACCATTCAATTGCGTTGAATCTAAATTCGGCTTATTCGGATAAAGTATTAAATATGTACCTGCACTAATTCGCCAAAAGACATTTTTTTTTTGTTGTAAAAATATAATGGGGTAGGTGTTGTGGCCTGTTGAACAAGTGTATTGAAATAACAGATACTTACAAAATAAGAGTGTTATTAGTCAGCAGTTAGAAGTGTCCGTTCAAACTATGAACATATTAATTTCTATAATAAAGCTCTAAAAGATAGTTTTGGACTTTTGTAGCCACTAACTTATATAAAAAAAGGAAATTGGAAAGCATAGAAAAAATGGAGTAGAAAAATAATTTGGTATACACCCCCATACAACCAAATGGTAAAGAACAAATTAAGACAAAAATTCCTTGCATTAATCGTTAAGCATTTTCCAAAAGATAGTAAACAAAGTACTATTTTCAATAAAATTACACTAAAATTAAGTTACAGCTGTACTGAAAACTTAGAGAAAATTACGAAACATAATGCTAATAGCTTGAATAAACACTTAGACCAAAACCAAAGAAATTTAGACAATATAAAAATAAAGGGAGGAACATAAACAAAAATTATGTAACTGTAGAAATCCTCATAATTGTCCTCTACAAAATAAATGTCACATGGAAGCATTAGTATACCAATGCAATATCTCATCTATTGAGAATCCCGAAAACATAAAAATCTATATAGGTTGCACAAGCCATAAGTTCAAAAAGAGATTCAATCAACATAAAACTTCATTTAAGATAAATAAATACTGAAATCAGATGTCTCTATCGAAATATAAAAGAAACCAATAAAACACCTACAGTAAAATGGAAATTAATAAGAAAAAGCTAAAATATGTAGGTCATTAAGTGACTCATGTCCTTTGCGTATATATGAAAAACTATATATTATTAGATTTATAAAAAATAAAAATTTACTGAATTGAAGAAACGAAATAGCTATTCTTTGCCGACATTGTCAAAAATTTTCCTTAATATTTAAAAATAAAAAATAAAAAAAAAAAAATTGGGAGCTGGTAATATACATACTTATATTTGATATGTAATAATAATTTTTAAATAATTTAACTAATTCTATTAAATTTATTTGATTTAAAAAGAAATATAGTCTATTAATAATTAAGAGTAAAAATAATATTTTAAAATTGTAGTTCAATATAACATATTCTAACCCAAACACCCCGTTTAGAAAGAATCTTTAAGTATACAAGTATGAACTTAACAGAAAAAAACTGCTGAAAAGCTTTTTGTCATTGATAAAAAAAAAAACAGACGACATTATTCTTTGTGTTTCTTTGTAAAATTTAAATGTGATGTGCTAATCAAAAACGCAACCTTCACCAAAGCCTTCTTAACAATTTTATACCAAGTCTCATTAGCACGCCAGAGGCCGCTTAATGATAAACACATTGACAAGTTTAGAGGCTTTTTGGAATATGGTATGTAATTTTTTTTTTATTTTTTTTTTCACAAAATCTTTGCAGGTACCTATAAAAAAGCAAATTAAAAACCCATATGACAACATGTATCTGATCAAATGGCCAGAACAAAGTTTCTATAACTACATTATATAATTTGCATGTTGCTGCACAGTGGATAGAAAGAAGAGAAATATACTTTCATGTGCGCAAGAAGAAACAGATTTGTTGCGGGACTGATTAGGATGTCGCCCCCGCAAGCTTTCTGTAGAAAGGTGTGAACAACTAAAGACAATGAGGTGACAAAGGCAGAGGTTTAAGAAATAATAACGTTGATTTTATTTATCCAAAATGTACAAGAGTGTACTCTGGAGAAATATGTTTGTATTGGTGTCGGGACCGGTATGACTGGTTTTTCTTCAGGGGTAGTTGATTTTAAAAATCGGTCCAAATGAATGTAGAGTTGGTCGGCGGCTATAGCTGGTCGACTGCCTGATGGGAGAATTGTTGGGAACAGCAGCAGGTTGATCGATGTCGCACGAAGATTCGTTAGATCGGTTAAGACGAGTGCCTAAACAGGGCCAAGTCAGTATAGTGATACAACTTCCCAGGCGGATCAACCTGAAGTGTAACACTTGACGAAGGCGAAGTTCCTAAACAGGGCCGAGTCAGAATAGTGATACAACTTCCAGAGCAATCAACCGCTGTGATGTGATCGCACAGAAGTGTAACATTTAACAAAGGCGAGGTCCTTAAACAGTCAGAATAGTGATACGACTTCCCAGGGCGGATCAACTGCGGTGATGGGATTGTGTCAAAGGGTAGCACTTGAAGCTGGGTCAGAGAGGCGATACGTCTTCCAGGGTGGATCGACTGCGGAAATGGGATCACGCCGAAGAGTATTCTCTTAAAGGCATCAGGAGCTCACAAAGGTAGTGTACTACACTTTGACCGTAGCGACCGGGCCGAGCAGCCCCAGATTTGGACGAAAAAAGGAGCTAACAATATGTAAAATGATTTATTCAAATACTCCCTGGATAGAAGAAGTAGAAAACCATAGATGCTAAATTAATCCCAATGTTGTTCAATGTTTGAAAAGCGCAGCCTAATCTGATGCTCACGAAGTACGGTTTGGACTCAACCATATTGGACTCTAGTTGTCCGGTTTCTTGCATGTTGCTTGAATTAAATCTGTGAGATCAGGGGTTGTAAAAGGTCAAGGTCATTTATCTTAGGAGCGGCTAATGGAGGACGCGAAAGATTTTAACCAGAATTTGAGTGTGCTAGAGAGAATGATAAAATTTAATTAAAAAATGATTTGGTCTTTCTGCTTAATAATAAACACTTTGATTTTGTCAGGTTTAGAGGCTTTTTTTGAATATAGTATGTTACACTTTTCTTTTTCACAAAATCTTTGCAGGTACCTATAAAAAAGCAAATTAAAACACCACCTGACAACATGTACCTGATCAAATAGCCAGAACAAAATTTCTATAACTACATTATATAATTCGCATGTTGCTACACAGTGGATAGAAAGAAGAGAAATATACTTAAATGTGTACAAGAAAAAACAGATTTTAACCAGAATTTCAGTGTGCTTGAGAGAATGAAAAAATTTAATAAAAATGGTTTGGTCTTTCTGCTTAATAATAAACACTTTGATTTTTGTCAATTTTTTGAATATCGTATGTTTCTCTTCTTTTTTTTTTTTTTTAACAAAATCTTAAAAAATTAAAAAAACAATACTGTCACCTGTATCTGACCAAATGGCCAAGATGAAGCTTCTGAAACTCTTTCTATATATAAGGAGGAACTTATTTTCCTTTCTTTTTATCTCTTTTAGCTTCATTGTAATACTTATTGAGAAAGTGTAAACAATATATAAATGTTACTAAAACAAGAAAATGAATAATTTTACTAGCTGGAATATCCACTCATTCAATAAGTTGCTCCAGCTTTTAAGGTTTTGTACCTCCTACTTCTGCCCTTAATCTAACTTGATGAGTTTCCAGGACAACCGTTGCAAAGAATTATTCAATTCTAAATAAGGAATCCGTGAAAGTGCCAAAGCCTCCGGAAAGATAGCACCACAGTGTATTAAAAGAATTAAATAACTTTAGTGGCAATCTGTGACAAAATGGGAAATCTGCTCCTCTTGGCATTCCAAAATGCTCGAATGCTGAAGGGATTTGGTAGGTCATCTTTGTAGTTTATATAAATTTGAAATTCTTCAAAGTGTTCGGTAGATGGATCTTGCAAATCTTTGACGGATAATACATTGTAGCTGTCTAGCATCAAACAGATGAACTGATTTGTGAAAGTCCTACATTGAATAAGTATTCAGGCATTTGTTCAACATCAAGTTGTTCAAATCATTTCTTTGTTTCTTATTTTTTGGAGAGGTCCATCTTTCAAAGTTGAAGTTGTTCAGATAGGGCAGCCTGTTGCTTTTCCATATTAGGTTTTAGGAAAGAAAAATCGATTTTATCAGTCACCAATAATATCCATCAAAATAACACCATCAAATGTAACTGCAGAAACAATGAAAATTGCCTACTTAACTGTAAATGTTTAGCACATAACATAATATACAAAGCTATCAAAACCAATAACATTAACACTGGCAAAACAATTTTCATAGGTACCATAGAAAAAACATTAGAAGAAAGATTTTATAAACACAAAATGTCTGTCAAAAGAAAAAAAATGCATAAACAATACAACCTTATCAAAATACATATGGAGCCAAAAATGAAACAATATTCCCCACCAAAATCAAATGGAAAATTATAAAAAAAGCAGCCTAAAATATGTTTAGAGGAAAAATTGGAAATAATTAGTTTTAGAAAGCAAAATAAACACTGAAAAAAGAAAACTGAAATAATGGGTAAAGGTAGGTATATAAATAAATAAATACTTTGTTATCTAAGCATTAATTAAAAATAAATATAATTTTAAATAAATGAAATAAATATAATAAAAACTCAAACAAACAAATATTAAATACACACAAATAAATATATACATACATACACACAAACAACTATGAAAGAGTAAAGCTAACCTTCCATAATTGATACCCCAATATATAACATGAAATGGAAAACAAATATGGTACTAACATTAAATAAGAAGGAAAGATTAGACAAATGATATAAGTAAATATTTAATTTACTACATATATACTATTTAAAAATACATGCATGTGCAGGAGTATATATATATATATATATATATATATCTTGTATACTCTATATCCATATATTGAAAAAGCAAAGAAAATACTCCATAAACTAAACCAACCATAATTAATACTCTAAAAATAGAAAATAAAATCATCTTACCATTTAAGCACTAGGTCATTACTAACAAAGCACAGACAAATGTACATGTGCCTATATATATATATATATATATATATATATATGTGTGTGTGTGTGTGTGTGTGCATGTATGTATATCTATATATATGTGTGCACAAATAAAAATGAAATATTTAGATATGATATAAGCAAATATTTAATTTACTACATATACACTGTTTAAAATACATGAATATGCAGGAGTATATATACATACATATATATATATATATATATATATATATATATATATATACATACATACATAGATAGATAATATTAGTGGTAAATATACACACACATATGCAAAATATATAGATATATATACATAGGTGCATACACATATATGTATATTTTTTGAATAAAAAATTCCGAGAGGATAGAATCCAGGTAGAACTCAATGTCCAGGACAGAGTAAGGATATAATAAAAATGCTTAAACACTAATATTCCATGGTCATAATTATGACCATGGAATATTAGTGTTTAAGCCTTTTTATTATATATATACCCAAGTATATAATTGGTGTATACGGAATGAATTCCAATAAGCAACAATTACTATTCTTAAAAGAGTGCTCAATACAAAGTAGAGCAGATATAATTATTTTTTATGAAAAAAAAAAATTTATAACATAAATATATTATAAAATCACTACATTTTATAACATATGCTATAAATTTTTTTTTCATAAAAAATACTTATATATATATATATATATATTGCATAATCTATATGCATATATGGAAACCGGAAAGAAAATACTGCATAAACCTAACCAACCATAATACCCTAAAAATAGAAAAAAAATTACCTTACTTTTTAAGCACAAGTTTATTACTAACAAACCACAGACAAGTGTACATGTACCTTTTGTGTGTGTGTGCACATGTGTATATCTATATTCATGTATGCACAAACTTATAAATACAGGTATAAGCACAGAAATTCAAACAATAATAAATAAAAACTGAATTGTACACGTAACCTACTTCTTGATAATGCTATGAATAGTCAGTCTAGGAACATTTAAATGTTTGGAAAGTGTTGTATATCAATCATGTTGTTTGTATGCATCAACTGTCTTCATTCAGAGCTTCTTGTCAAGTTCAGCCATCTTTGCAGTTGTTGCAGAACAAATGAGTTATCATGGTATGTGGCACTCACATATTGTCTTCTTCTTTAACTTTTACAATATTATAGAATCAGATTAATACAATTCCATTTTCAAAGGGGGTCTGTATTAAATGCCAAATTAAGAAAAAAATTATTACAATTGCTATAGCACAATATCATTTCATAAATTTCATCAGGAGTTTATGGAGAAGGAAGCAAATAATTTTGAACTGCACCAAGTTTTAGATAAATCTATAACAATGAATATATTAATTAGATTGTACATTTAACAGCATCTACCATAAACTTTAAACTTAACTCAAAAATGAAGGATTTTTGGACATTGCTAATGTTGCAGGTAGTTGTATGTTGGTGTTTTGTTTTTTGGTTTGTGAGTTTCATTCACTTTCCTTCAAACATAATGTGAGTTCATGTGACTAAATAACTCTAGTTTGGTTTCATCTTTTCATCTGACCATAAAACAGAGTTCCTATATTTACTTCCATGTTCTAGATAACTTTTAACATAATCTAATCTACATTTTAGGTGCTTAGCCTTAAGCAAAGGAGTTTTCATTGGGCAACAAATCCTGACCAATGAAAGCATCTAGTGACTGTCTTTGCTGATATATTCCACCATGATGCCTTTACATCATTGACACTATTCTTTGTCATTAAATGAGGATACTTTGAGATGTCTCTAACAATTTTCTTTTACATTCTCTCAGAAATGAACTGTTTTCTGCCAATCCTTATTTTATTCTCAACACAATGAGTTTTGTTTTACTTCTTGATAATGCTATGAATTGTCAGTCTAGGAACATTTAAATGTCTGGAAAGTATTATATATTAGTCACGTTGTTTGTATGCATCAACTGTCTTCATTCAGAGCTTCTTGTCAAGTTCAGCCATCTTTTCTATAAAGTTCATCTAAGAAAATATTGAAAAATCAAATTTCCCATCATAACAATATTATACTATATAAATATATATCCAACAAAAAACAATTTGAACCAATTTACAAAATATAAATACATTTGCTGAAAAAAAACATTATGTCTGTTTATTTTTTCATAATCCTTTCATATTCACAAAATTCTTAAATTTAATTCATAAACACTTCATCTCTCTGCAATATTAAAGTAGATTAACAAAAATAATGCAAAGTTCGGTTAAAAAATATTAAAAAAATCGATATCTCAACATTAAGAATATTATACGAAATAAATATATCTCCAACAAAAACAACATTAACCAATTTACAAAATATAAATGCATCTACTGAAAAATATAACCTGTCCCTTCAACTGCTAATGTATGACTGATAATATTGTATACCAAGCAAGCATACATTCCAGTAATGATGTCAAATCTACAAAATATATATCTAAAAAATATACTGAAAGTATAAAATTATCTACAAAATATCTGTAGTTGAAAGCATAAAATTACAAACAAAATATTTAGATTTTGGCATAAAATAATCCAGAGACATTGATATGCCGGCAAACAAAATCAACCACAAACCCTTCAGTACAAAGCCAGATGACATCCCCAACATAATACAGGGTGTCCATAAAGTTTGTGCGCACTTTAAAAAATTTATAACTTTATTTGTATTTGCGACAGAAATAATCTGTAAAAAATGTTATAAAGTTTAATGTACCTAGTTTTAAGTATAGCTAAAATAACTAATGTGATTTCAGGCATTACTGTAAATCAGTTGGCAAATGTTTTCCGTGAACTGCAAAATCATATTACCCTTTGTATTGCTAATGATAGAGGACATGTGGAAACTTAAATAAAATTTCAATAAAACCTTAAAAAATATAGATTTACTTCTTTCTAATCCTTTTCACAAATTATTTCTATTGCAAATACAAATAAAGTTATAAATTTTTTAAAGTGTTCCATTTCATCCTCAAGCGAATTTTGGAGCAAAATTCACTTGAGGATGAAATGGAACTAATGCTTTTAATTTAATTGCAAAATTAAATTCGGGGCTTTTAGCTTCTATTTTTGAAACATGGTTAGAACTGTGTAGCGAAAAAACCATATTTTAAATCAATTAATTTATAATATTATGCTCTGTAAATTTACATTGAGCACTATTTTGTAAAATAAAAATATCTATAAGAACACCGGATTATATATCTTACTGTTCTTTCTTTTTTTATTTTTTATATATATATATATATATATATATATATATATATATATATATATATATATATATATATGTCTATATTTCTGAGATGAAGTATTATGTACAGTATTTACATTAGTCGGACTATTGTCCTCATCTTTGTCGCCATATTTGTCACGTTTCGGCTGTTGTACGCTCCAGCCTTCTTCAGGTGGTTGGAATTTGGAACTGAACCCTTTATTTCAATCTAGACTGTTCTAGTTCCACGTGCCATGTTTGATGGATGTCAGTTATCAGTTATTTCCTGCTAATTTTCTCCACTGCCTTAACCGGGTATTGAACTCTTTGGATCTAACCAACGCCTTTATCCACTGTGCCATGTGTCCTTGAGGATATCTGGGTAAATGAATTTCTGGGTATTATAAACCTAATTTGTCTAACGTTTTGGCCGTTATGCGCTCCGACCTTCTTCAGGTGGTTGGAATTTCTAACCGAACCCTTTATTTGATCGGCTGGGGTGGACTGTTTCTAATTCCACGTGCCATGTTTGATGGATGTCAGTTATCAGTTATCTCCTGCTAATTTTCCCTCTGAAAGTTCTCCACTGCCTTAACCAGGAATTGAACTCACCTTCTTTGGGTCTGTTACTGGATAGTGGAGAACTTTCAGAGGGGAAAATTAGCAGAGAGATAACTGACATCCATAAAACATGGCACGGGAATGGTTCAGTCAAGCGAATTCCAATTTCCCCACCTGAAGAAGGCCGGAGCGTATAACGGCCGTAAACGTTTTTTTTTATGGCTTATAAAGATGAGGACAATAGTCTGACTAATGTAAATACTGTACATAATACCTCATCTCAGAAATATAGACAAAACCATTTTTTACCAGTGCTCATATTGCAATTTTGCTGTTATCATTGCATGTTTTTACCAGAGCTCATATTGCAACTTTGTTATTTTTTATCATTGTTTTTCTCTGGCACTCCTTATTACTGGTTCCCATATTGTATTTATTTCTATGCTTGGTCAGCTCAGGAGAAAAAAAAAAAAGGCATGGCTGACCGCATATGGAGAGAGAAGGGAGATCACCGTCCCCTGTGGGATCATGTTGAGATCATAGACAGGGAACACCATTGGAAAATTCCTAAACTTAAGGAATCAGCACATATGCTAGGCCACAAAAATCTCCTGAGCCGGAGAACGGAGTGTACAATGGCCAAAACATTGTGACAAATATGGCGACAAAGATGAGGACAATAGTCCGACTAATGTAAATACTATATACATATATATATATATATATAGTTAACAAATCCTTTGGTATATAATCCAAAAGGATCCTAGTAATATAAAATTTTAAAACTTTTATATATATCTCAGAAAAAAACATCTTGATAGCATTGGTAAGTTTTTCATTTTTTTTTTTTGCTATTATAAATTTTCATAGAATAACTCCGATAACAGATTGTATAACAGTAAATCTAAATCTTATCTAAATATATTTTTCATTTTCTTAAAAGAATTAAAAATCTCCAGATATGCAATTTTCTTTTCTGAAATATAGATTTAAAACTGTAACTCAAGCTCATGGCTATTTTAACAAGTAATGTTCAGAAAAATCCTGTTTATTTAAACATTTTTCTTCCATGATTCAGAAATTTTGATAAATTTATTAATAAAAGAAATTATTTTCATATTTGTTTATTTATAAAATGTTAAATAATAAATATTGCATTGTAGTTGGTTGACATTTTTATAATGTTGTAAATAGTAAAATGAATTTTGTTGAATAAACAATCAAAATAGTGTGTAACATTTTTTATATTAAAATTCTAAAAATTGCCTTTTAAAACAAATATTGTGAAGGGAGTATACAATGATAGATGTGTCAAGATAAAATTTTCTTTTTGATAATCCTTTATTTGGGGGTGAGAAGTGGTAAACTTTGCCTCTGAGTGCATATATGTTTGTTATTTCTGTCATTATTAAAAGATAGTCTCTTTCTTTTCTTTTTTTTTCTTTTTCCCAGGTAATCAAGAAATAAACTGGAGAAAACCCAGAGATTTAAATGGGATTTACAATGTGAACGTGGTTATATTCTTCAAGACTCAACCTGATGTCAGTGAAGTTATATTTTCTGTTGGAGAAGGTGACACCATGAAAAACTACACTGCTTCTATTGTAACAGACGCTGATGATGAAGATTTTTTTACAGTTTCATATTCTGTCTTGTTAAATTACTATTTACCCTGGACAAGAAATAAAATTATTATATAACAGAAATAGAAACTTAAAAATAAGAAACAAGCCAAGCAGTTACATTCATTTGATTCATGCTAACACTAGCCAAATAAACCAAGCACAAGAAGAGGTTGGTTGCTGTAAAAGTGAATAATGGCTATTCTATAAAGTATTAAATGAAGATCATGTATTCTTTTTTTGTATTGTACAAATATTTTTTCACCCATTAAAATGGATAAATGAGATTTATTTCTATTAAATCAAATTTTTTTTTGTTTTCTGTGTATATTTAGTTCTTATTCATCTGTGTACAGTTAATTATATAAAAAGAATGTTTATTCATTAGTTGGAAATACAATAAATTAAAAATTTGTATGTATATGAATATTTGTTCCCCTCCCCTTTGTATATAAAAGAAAGTTGAAAAATTGAAAACAAAAAAAATCTAAGATATAATGTTCAAGTTAATTTAAAATTTTTCTTTGATAATTCAGACATTTTGATAAATTTATAAATAAATTGTTTAATAAAATTTTGTTGAATAAACTACAGGTAGTAAGTACCTATAAAGTCAACTGTCTATGAGAGACTACAGTAGAGAAGACGAGCACATCTGACCTCCCAATTATTGGCACTCACTACTAGATTGACCTGTGTGTATAACTGTACCATATTTCGTATTGTACTAGTTGTGTACAATAAACCTTTCTGGTGTCAAGTATTATAAATCAGACATTTTGACAAATTTATGAATAAATTGTTTAATAAAATTTTGTTGAATAAACAATCTAACAACTAAATAGTGTTTAATGTTTTGCTATTAAAATTCTAAAAATAGTTTTTTCAAATTATAAATATTGTCGAGGGATTATACAGTAATAGGTGTCAAACTCTTCTTTTTGACACTCCCTTGTTTTTTTTTTCGGGGGTGGGGACCTGGTTGGGTGTGTGGGGGTGGTGGGCTTTCGTTAAACTTTGCCTCCGAGTGCATATATGTATGTTATTTCTGTCATTCAAATGATGAAAGCTAATTTTTTTTTTCCAGATAATCAAGAAATAAAATGGGATAAACCTAGAGATTTAAATTGGATATACGATGTGGACTTATATATTCTTCAAGACTTGACCTCGTGCCGGGGAAGTTATACTTTCTTTTGGAGAAGGTGACACCATGAGAAATTACACTGCTTCTATTGTAACAGATGCTGATGATGAAGATTTTTCAGTTTCAGATTCTGTCTTGCCAAATTATGATTTACCCTGGACAAGAAATAAAATTATTATACCATGGAACTGGAAGCATAGAAATAAAAGACAAGCTAAGCAGTTATATCCATTTGATTAATGTTAGACAAGTAAACCAAACTCTAGCCAGTAAAACAAACATGGCTGCCACTCTCAGACCCAACAAACAAGATGAAGCTGGTGGAGAAAACTCTGGCAAAATCAACAAAATTACAAAGGAATTAACATATTCCAAATAAAAGACTGGCCACAAAGTTATATCCAATTGATTAAAACTAGCAAACCCAATTGTCAAGATAAAGATGTTAAAACAAACAGGCTGGACACCTCTCTCGGGTCCAAAAACCATGATAAGGCTCCTGAAACAAATATTCCAACCGACTCTGACAAAAATACCCTACTGATAATTTGAGAAATTATTTTCTTTGTGGTCATCTTACTAATTGTTTCCCCTTACATTGTATTATGTAAATGATAACTAAGGTTTAAAATGAATTTTTAAAAATGAAAAATCTTCAAGTTTTTTATTTTTTTTAATTTCAAGCTAAGAGATCAAATTTAATATTTCCAATAAGCAAAATATTTTTCTGTAATTTGCAAACTAATTTAAATTGACTGTGAGGGTTTTTTTTTTTTGTTAAACTAGATGTTAGTGCCTCTTTTTTAGTCATCTTTCATTGCAGTGTAATTCTCTTTATTAAAAAATATTTCAAAAATAAAATATACTTTTCAAAAAATTTTATTTGAAGAATATTAGCTGATTTAAAGTATCATTAATCTGATTTGAAACAAATATTATTTAAATTTAAAATAATAGAGAAATGCATTTTTAAACCAAACAGTAGCTATGTTTATGTGTTTGACGAGTGATAAAAAGTGATGACAGATTGATTGTTGTTCTATGTAGAACATAATTTGATGTCAGTGTCTTTTTTATATAATTTTTAAGTACTCTTACTTTCTGATAATGTCATGTATGGTTGCCCATACTTTCAAAAATGGGCACATTTGTATACATAAAAAAATCCAAACTTCTTTTAAAAATCTTGGTGTTTGACAACTGATATATTTAACATTTATGATTAGTAAGTATAGTTTTTACTTAATAATATCATCATCTGAAATTAATAGAGAATTTTAAAAGATTTAATATTTAATAAATTTATCTTGGTTATTTTCAGGTCATTAGCCTTCTTAACTCACCTTGCCATTTGATCCCAGATTACAAACGACACTGGACCTGTCTTTTCCACTATTCCATAATAGGGCTCCCACCTCCAGTCCAATTTCCTTCTCTCAGGTGAATTTTGTTTCCTTCTCTCAGGTGAATTTTGTAGAACATGAGATCCCCAACCCCTAATTCTAATACCTTTCTTCCTCTATTCACCCTCTCATTTTTATTTTTTTGTACCCTCTTTATCCTCCTCCTGACTTTGATAAACAATTTATGCTGCTATTTGATTATTAATTGGTGATGGCCCTCTCTCATATACTTTTTTCTTTTTTTTTTTATAAGCGTTTCACCCCAAGCAAGGCAGAAAGCCACTAGGACGCAAGGGGTTACAGAAAATTGGAGCAAGATCAGATAGGAGTGATAGAAGAAAGGATGAGGAGAAGGGTAGTGGAAAGATCAAGGCAACTGGAGATACAGAGGCCAGTGAGAGAGAGAGAGTACCGGGAACCCCTTCCTAAACAAGAAACAAGGCGTAAGCCTCTACTCATATCCAAGAGAGGGGGGGGAGTGTTGACCGGGCAGTAGGAAAGCCTACCTACTCCTCCTGCAGGGTTTTAACAAATTATCCACTGGCAAGATCACATCTCGCCTGAACAGCAGATAATACAGTGAGAACTTAGAGGCTTCATTTATTGTAAACCTCACAGCCGTCAGGGTTTGTGTTAATATTGGTCCCCAATTCCATGTTATCCCTTGCTAACTTAGCTAACACATCTCCCATGGTACTATGGAATCTTTCTGCCTTTGTGTTACCCTGGGGATGATGGGGGAAGTAGTTATGTGTACTGAGTTCAGGCTTGCCAGGACCTCAGTCATTACTCTGTTGACATTGTCTGGTCCATTGCACAGGCACTCCATTCTGAGGGAATATTTTGTTCATTACTAGATCAGTCACTGTTTGAGTTTTTTTGTTTGGCACAGCATATGCCTCAGGCCAATTTAATAGCCAATCCACAAAGCTCACTGTATACATGTTCCCTCTGGAGGTCTCCTCATATGGCCCTGACACATCCATACTCACCTTTGCCCTTCCAGTGGGGCCAGTTCCCATTTTCTATTCTGGGCCTGACATACTATGCAACTCTGAACATAATTGGTAATCTCGCTATACAGGCTAAGATCTCCCCACTAGGTTGCAGGTCTTATCAATTCCCATATGACCTAGCCCTTCATGACATTTTCCCAATATTTCAGCTCTCAGACCATTTTGGCACATACAGTCTGAGCCTTACTTCTTCATCCCTCCCTGATTGGTAATACAGCCTCCATTGATGCACTGCATATTTGGTGGTCTCTCCTGTCCCTACCCTCACTTTGACTCCTGACTCTTCTTAATTTCTTCCATTCAGTGATGGTCAGTCATAATCTGTGTGGTTTCTTCCATATCCGTCTCCAACTTTGGGTGGTTTCCTAGCCTATTTGAGTTAATCACACCTATTTGGTAGGCCCTATCGTTCACCCCCCACCCTGGCTCCACTCTCAAAGATTCTGCTTCCAGCTGTTTTGGTATTCTCAACAGCAGATCTGAACAAGTATTCTCCCTGCCAGCCAGGTACTCTATCTTGCAGTTGTAACCACTCAACTTCAACTTTTGTTCGTTTAGCCTCCACCAGCAAATATTGGCGTGGCTTATGGTCAGTTTTAATAGTAAACACTGCCCCACTCAGGTAATAATCCAAATTTTGTCAAGTGGATATAATGGCATATGCCTTTCTATCACGGGCCATTTCTACTGCATCTATGTGATAGGAAATACACTGGCACTTCCTCTGGTATACCTGACACTGTACTATCCCAGTCTGAGCATGGTTGTGTAAGGACTGCTCCTATGCCTTGCTCACAAGAATCTGTGTAAAGAACCATTGGTTTGCTGAGGTCCAGATATGTCACTGGTGTCTATATACATCTTCATAGTGTCAGTCTGAAATAGTTCCTTGTCTGAGTTAGCCACTATGTCACAGCTGGTTCTTAATAGGCATCCCATTTGGGACCTAAACCTCAACAGCTCCTTCATGCAGTCAAACACTCACTGACAGTCCTCTGTCCACCTGAACCTAGCATACTTTTTAGTCAGTGCTGTTAAAGAGGTTGCCAATCTAGAAAATGCTGGGATGAATCATCTATAATAACTTATGGCCCCTATGAACCCTCTCACCTGTCTTATTGTCTTTGGATCAGGCATTTCCCTTATTACTTCTACCTTGTTTAGATTGGGTTTAATCCCTTTTCCATCTGAAATAAATCCCAGGTATTTGGTTTCTACCTTCAAAAACTGTCACTTTGATAATTTCAGTTTGAATCTGTGTCCTTTTAATCAACTCAATACCTGCCTCAAGTGGTTAAAATGTTGTTCAGGCATCTCTGAGAACTCCAGAATGTTGCTCAGATAGGCCATAATGAAATCTTCAATCCCACTCAGCACTATAGACATTAGTTGCTGAAAAATACCCGGGGCATTGGCCAAGCTGAATGAGATGACCCTAAACTGGAACAGACCCAAGTGGTACACAAATGCAGCCTTCTCTCTATCGACCTCATCAAGAACCATCTGCCAATATCCTGATCTTAGGTCTATGGTGAAGAAGTATTTAGCCTTCCCTAGCAGAGCCAGTATGTCATCTATCAGTAACAGGGATTTTGACAAAACCTGTGCCCACCATCTTATGCACTACCACTATGGGAAAGCTTCAAGGTGACTCAGATCTCTCAATCACCCCTGCCTCTAACATATCTCGGACCACCTCCTCCACTAGGAGTCTCTTGTGGATGGGCATTCTATAGGGCTTCAACTTGATTGGCGCTTGATCACTGGTGTCTCTCCACATCTTCATAGAGTTGGTCTGAGATAGTGGCTAACTCAGACAAAGAACTATGTCACAGTTGGTTTTTAATAGGTGTCCCATTTGGGCCCTAAACCTCCTAGAGACCATTATTTCTTTATCTTTTACTTCTCCTATTTGATTTGGTTTTTCCTTCCCTCTTCATCAAACTTTACCCATTGTATGGACCTTAATGGCAGGGCTTTTCCTACCTCTTCTCCTTTTACTATTTTTATTCTTTTGTTGGGCTTATTGGCCAATATAATAAGCACTACTTCTGCCACCTCCACTATTGTCTCACACAAGGCTAGCTTGTCCTTTACAGGGCTGTACTTTTCTGCCGAGGTTAGTTGAAAGATTCCCACTTCTACTTTTTCCTTTGTTACCAGTCTACTTATGACTGACACTGCTGTTCTAAGAGGTAACTTTATGTCGTTGTCAACCACCACTGCTACTGACCCATCTGGGGTGCTTCCCAACAGTGTCTCTATGCCATCTACTATTAATACAGTAGGGTAGAACTTTATGTGTGCTTTATGATGATATGACCATTCCCCCCCTCAAAGATCACCTCTTCACAGAGATCTGGTGTCATAGAAAAGTTATGGATACTCCTTGTCTCTTCTATTCTCCCTGGGATCCTCACCATTCCCCTTATCTTCATTGGTTTTCCATCTGCCTACATATATATCAGGTCTTCTCAACCATCTCCAATTTCTCAGGATCCTATATCTTTCCTCCTTCATAAAGGAAACTGAAGAAACCCATAACCCCACCCCACCCGTATCAGTCAAGATCCTCGTTATTGACCCACCCACTACTGCCTCACAGGTAAGTTCTCCCTCTTGGGTTAGCAGGGAGAATACCTTAGCTGTCCTAATCCTAGAGTGACAAATTTCTGCCCACCCAAACATAGGTGCTGGCAGCTATAGCTCTTTACTATTACTATCACTATCACAGTGAATCCCCGATTGTCGTCTTCTACACCAAGGTAGCCCAGGCAGGTCTTCCAAGGTTCATTCTTCCTACTATTATAGGGGCAGTTTCTCTTCAAGTGCCCTGGTTTGTTACAGAACCAGCACCATTTTTCAGGGCTGTTTGCGGCAAAATGGCCGACCCAGCCACACACCCAAAACCCCTTTCCTCTTTAGATTGGCCACACTCCCTTTTACTTCTGGGGTGGCCCACTTGTGTTTCCCTGGTTCTATCTTCCAGGGTTGAGTTCTTGTAATGGGGAACTGGGGATTTTTCATGACTACCTCATTTGGTACATCTCAGCTTGTCGCAATCCGGAGGTAATCCCCACTTTGTTGGATAGTCTACTGCCCTGTGGCCCTTGCAACAATAGGTCCAACACGTCAGCCCCAACCTGCCAGGTGTGGGTTTATAAATCCCATGCCCCAACTCCATGCCCTTCTATTGGGAACCTCTGGTTTGAACTCTTCCTGATTCACCTTCCTCTCTCACATGGGAGGTTTCCTTCCCCCGCCTTGCCTGCCTACCTTCCGATTTTGCACCTGTGTTCTCTTGCTATCCTTAGCTAATGTGATAACCACTGATATCTTGACCAGGGCCTCCTTAATTACATCATGCTTTATGCTCTCATTTTGAAGTGCTTCCATATACAGGACATCTAACTGGGTTTGTATGGTGACACTTCTTCAGGGAAAGCCAAGGCAGCTAATTTCTCCAATTTGATCCAATAGGGAAATAAATTTTCACCAATAACACTGATTTATTTACTGCTGACTTTGATCCCTCTTAATGAAACACCCTTTACTTTGGTCTTTTCTCTTAATAACAACATAAACCTTTTGACAATAAAACTTTTTCATCCAGTTTGGTGCTTTTATTCATCATGGTATGCTCTTTTTTAGCGAAAAAGTGGAGGCCCCTATTTTTTAGGGAGTAAAAAACATAAGCCCCTACTGTATTAAAATTATTATAACTTTCTTTGTATTGTGTGTATAGACTTGAATTTTTGTATACTCATAAAGAAATGGAGGAGTAATATTTTCTTGTTATGCATAATGTTCTGCACACAGTTTTTGATACTGAAAACCAAAAATATAATTTTAAACAGAATAAATAAATATATTCCATAAGAGGCCCATCTGTTCTTTAGACAAAGAAAGGTCATAAATATCTTATCAAAAAACATGTACCAAATCAATAGTGGAAGTTCACAAATTATATCATATAAATGAGCCCATACACAGGGGGGGGAGACAGAGTGACAATGACGAGATAAGTAAAGTCTGGTTTTAATCCTTACATCTTACTTCAGCCAATGTTACAGCTCTTAGGTCTCTCCATTTATTGAAAATTACTGCTAGAATAATTTTCCTGCTGAAAGACTGTCAACCAGGCTACATAGAAAGATTAATAATTCTTTACTCATTAAATACTTATTTGTTCAATTTGTTTTCATAAAACCCATTGTTAGATGTTAACAGATTTTGTTGGTTTGTACTGTGAAATTATTTTTCAGCAAAGAAGTGACCAAGGCTGCGATGAATTCACACCTTTTCACATTTCTGCAGAATCTCAATGATCATTGGGCAAAATCCTTGTAGAATCTAGTTACCAGTTTGCTGATACTGACATGTGATGGCCTTGAAGAAAAAAAACAAGTGAACATCAAGAATATAACAGTTTTGGTAGTGCTGGAACATGGACTGGCAGATTGACAAAATGAAAACAGCAGCAGCAACCATCCAGACAATAGGATGACGACATCCCCACATTCTTTTGTTTAGCTTAATTACCCCTACTAGGTAACAGGTTTTTCAGTTCTCTAGTAGATACATCTTGCTTTTTTCTTAAATTTGCAAGTGACAACACCAATACCTTGTTTTTGGTAGCGCCTGGACAGGGAACAACAGATCACTGAAACAAACACCAGCAACAGTGTGGGCAGTGGTTATTATTGTATTGGAACTTGAAGAAATTTACTACTGAGGGGGCCAACAATTTGCTAAATGTCTGGGATTATGTATTTTGATAATTGAAGAAAATATCTTGATTAAATATATCAATTAAGACCAAAGAAGCATTTGTTTCTTTCCCCTCATCTTTCTTACATCTTTTCATATTGCTGCAACATTTTTTGAGAGAAAATGGTTTTCTTAAGATTAAAACTGAGTATTCCTCATCAAAACCTGAACAAAATATCTTGATCAAAAATATATCAGTTAAAACCAAAGAAGTATTTATTTCTTTCCTCTCATCAAATGCAACCTAAATTTTCTTCCGAACATAAAATATTTTATCTCACCCAATATACAAGATGTCCAAGAATTAACTATCTATTTCAATAAAAATCAGACAATTTTTTTAACGTGTTCGATGTGTATAAATTTCTAATTTCATTTCCATTCCCTTTCCTATTAATAATGAATATACAAGAATGCATCTTTGCTGAACCAAGATTTCTTTGCATGGGGTTTCATAAAAACAAAGGTTTAATGCAAAAAGATCAATAGTTTAGCTGACCTTAAAGAACGCATCCAGTTAGCAGTGCAGGAGGTAACTCCTAAAATGCTTCAAAATGTTTTTTGCAATGCTAAGGATTGATTTGAAATCTGCTGAGAAACAGATCAAGAGCACATGTTTAAAATTTTCAATAAAAGTTTTGACATGGGATTTATAAATCTATTTGTTTTGTATCATAATCTTCTATATAATGAATATGAATGTCAGTGTGTCACACTTTTTCAACTTTACTCTTTGGGGACATAGCCCAACATATTTGGAATCAGGTTGAATCCTTGAGCAAATTAGAAACATTCTGGGCTGGATCCAGACCAGCAATCCTAAAACTTTGTATTTCCAAGGTTTAATTACTGCGATTGTTTTTAGAAATTTTTTTCTTTTTTTTTTTTTTAATGTAATTTTTTCTTGTACAATAACAATTTTTGTAACTTGGAAATAAATTTGGGAATAATTGAAATTAATTGCGAAATCCAGTGAAAGTCACCCATGAAATAAAAATAATTCTTTGTACAGGAAGTAAGGAGATACATACATCAAATTGTCTTTAAATTAAGTGTTGGCAGAAGAATCATCATTGAACTTTTAAAAGATAAGCTTAAATATTAATGCAATACTTAAATGCAGTGATCAATTTTGAGTTCTTATGCAGTTTATTGTTGCCTACTACATCTACTCCTCCCTACCTATTCTGATGAAGGCCTAATCAAGAGCCCTCTGCAGAAGCTACCTTAAATGTCGCCCAGTAGGGCAGCTTTTAAGCTAGTTCAAATATAAATGTAAAACTTTAAGAGATTTGAATTATAGTTAACCTTCATTAATTTCTATAACAGAATTTATGGCTTTTTCATTTTAATCTCTGAATTAAGAATGATTACAGAAAAGTTTATGAACATTTACATATGTGGCTAAATACATGCAAGGTTAAAAGAGAAGCAAACTTGGATGCCCATAAATCATACAAGCAACTCACTACGGTCCTGCATCAGATTCAGGTGGTAATGCAGTATACAGTCAGTAACTGAGCATGTCGACAAAATCACCTTAAAGAACCTAGCCTAGCATCAGAATGGCTTGTGTTGAACTCCAGAAGAACAACACTACACCTTCTTGGCTTCACATATTCCATTGACATGAAGTAGAGAGACTATATCGAAACAATTGTTATATCTGCTGTAAAGAATGTTAGTTCACTGTGTCGTTTAAAAAAAATAGGACAGTTTTTAAGGTAGTTAAGTAATAAACATTAATAAATACTAGTTAAGTAATAAAAATTAATAATAGTTAAGTAATAACCATTAATATAATAAACATACATTAATAATAGTTAAGTAATAAACATTAATAAATAATAGTTAAGTAACATTAATAAATAATAGTTAAGTAATAACCATTAATAAATAATAGTTAATAAACATTAAGTAATAATAGTTAAGTAATAAACATTAATTAATAAACATTGAGTCAGTTTTTTGTTTTTAACTTGCCTGATTTTATCAAAATATTTAATTCTGGTACAGCCTGTATAAAATGAAATTTACATTAAGCTAGAAAAAAATATAAGTAAAAAATTTATGTGCTCTTATTTGTTGTGAATATAGATTTACAAATTTTTTTTTTGTGGGAGGGGGTGCATTTTCTGTAATTTCAGTATTTGCGACATGTTTTCAACTCTCTAAGTAATGTATATTTAATTATTGCTCCAACAGATTCTATTTTTATTTTTAGTGGATACTTCTATTTGAGTTGATGCTGTGTTTATTTATTAAACAGTATATTTATTTTTGTCTACTGACCTGAATATTTGAGAACACTTACTAAAGAAAAAATATGATCTCCAGCAGGATTCAAACCTGTGTCTACCTAGGCAGAGGGAACAGTTTTTAGATCCGACGTGCTCTCAACTCGAATAAGTTCTTAAGTAAAATTCTTTTCGTCATGTACTCCTCAAAATTTTTCATATCTGCTAAACAAAATAATTTTCTTTTAATTGATTTTTATTTATTAATTCAACAGTTTTTATCAATTCAAACATTTTTTTTTTAGTGGATACTTGTATTTGAGTAGATGTCCACTTGTCAGTTGAGGTCAACAATACACCAACTGCATACCCATGTTGGGGCGTAAAAAATAAAAAAAGAAAAGAGGTCACCTGTTCCCAGTTACTTCCACCTTTATTGACTCTTGTACAAGTCAAATCTATGTGTACCGTCCTATTGTTTATGAAAGGAATAGAATTTGGTTTTAAATAAGCAGAAAACAATATATTCTGTAAACCAAACTTCTGTCTGAATATCTGAGGAGTTATTAATTTACACAATTTATTTTTTGGACTAGTGTCCTCATTTTTGTAGTTGTTATCATTGAATTTTGCCCATTGTGCACGAATTAGACGATACCATGCGATATGGGCAGTGGAATGAGACAGATTTAATAAAGGGTTCAGTTCAGAACAATGTCCGGAACGTAGTGATAATAACAACAAAGATGAGAACAATAGCCAGAAAAGAAATAGTGTAAATAATTTCTCAACCTGTTAGCTTTTAACCTCTTAATTACTGATACGCATTCAGAATGACCCAACACCTATGTCAACTGATTGGTTCTTTCTGAGCAACCCATCTTGGTTATTGTAGAGAAAACAATAGAAAAAAAAGAAAAAGAAAAAAAAAAAGAAAATTTCTTGTTGAGAATAAAAAAAAGTATTAATATGCAAAAATAGTCAAATTTTCTTCTTAGAAATTTAGAGCTAACAAAGTTAAACTACTCTGAAACTATTAGTCACCGTCTGTTTTTTTTTGTAAAGAAACAATGTCTCTTTTGAACATCTGATGATGATTGAAACTGGAATTGAAAAATATTATATTGTTTAAAATTTCTTCATTTTGTTTTGGTCAGCTTTTTTCTTTAATCATTTCAGAACATTTTCTTATTTCCAGTTCAGTCACTTTCACCCTGAAAAGAAAAAAAAAATTGTACATCCTTATTGTCAGAGTGTTGTGTGTGTGTGTGTGTGTGTGTGTATTATATGTTTATTATGTGTATGCTATATATGTGTGTGTGTGCATGTATGTGTTATATATGTGTATGTTATATTTATGTGTTATATATATGTGTATGTGTTATATATATGTGCATGTGTGTGATATGTGTGTGTGTGTGTGTGTGCATGATATATATGTATATGTCAGTGTGTGTTTGTGTTATGTATATACTGAGACCAAATACAGATTGGAATCCAACAGAATGATAAGATAAAAAACAAATAGGAAGCGTTTATCAATCAAACATGTTTCACTGTTATTAAATCTTCATCAAAGAATGAAATATGGAAAAAAAAAAAAAAAGGAAGAAATTTGAGTATTTTTATTTTATTTTAAATTTTGGGTATAATTATATATGTATGTTGTTTGATTTTCATTGGTTAATCAGGTTTCACATGCATTTGACTTGTTAAACAAATGTTAGTATAATTTATGGCATTCTGATTTCAAGGACTAACAAAGCATCTCTTAAAAGCATCAAGAAACTAATGGATTCCAAGCGTGACTGCAAAAACAAACATTGCTTTTTCTATGGAATTGTATAACAATTCTAATATGTCTAAATAGGATTCAGATAACAATGTATATTCATAAAAGTGTGTGCATGTGTGCGTTTACATGTTTAGTAGACACTATGTTTGGTGTTCTTTTTGCATATTGATTTGGGAACATCTTTACATACAAACCATTTGTTTTAGATAAATATATGTTATATTCTTTAATAATGGATTAAATAAATGCTGCTGATGCAATATAATATTTTTCACATATGTTTATACTTGGCAATATAGTTATAAGCAATCATTCAAAGTACTTTCGACCTAAAGAATTTTTTTTTTTTTTTTTTAAAAAAATAGGGTGGGATTTGTAAAATCAAAGATATGGTTAGTTTTGCTCCTGGGAATTATGAGCAAGTTTAAATGGTTGTCTAAAGGTAAATCTAATGACCATAGGTATAGGTCCTCAGACTGAGATGTCTTACCGACATAAATGCTTTCACATAATAAACAATTATTTGATAAGTACCGGTATCTGAATTTATGTTGGATTTATTTTTCTTTTTAATTCTTTTCTTTTAATATCTTTGATTGTCTTGGATGTGATGGTAATGATCCTAGTATTAGGGATAACTAATTAATTTAAAAGTTTTGTAGGAAAAGTGAAAGTTGAAGATTATGAATTTTGCGTTGTTAGAAGTGCTATTAGTGGTGTCTAGGTTTTTGGTTTTGTGGGCTTGTTTTCTAGTGTTGAGGATGAAATGATGTAAGGAAGAAGTCTAAATATTTTCTCAAGATATTTCTCTTCTTCACTTAGATATCCTGGGCTACATATCCTAAGGGCTCTGGGGTAGAATCCTATGACTAAACCCGATTTGATTTTTTGACTATAATGGGAATAGAAATTAAATAGATCGTTTTTGTTAGTGGGTTTTGTATTGAGAAAATTGTTCAAAAACAATTATTCAGAAAACATTCATTCAAATTGTAAATTGTTTGATTGAAAATTGATCGAAAGGACAATTATATTAAATGATAATTACTCAAAATACCTATGTTCAAAATGAGTAGGTGGTTTTGCTTTGAGAGAGTCAATGCTGATTTACCTAGAACTAATAACATCCTTGAAGGATGGCATAGGGCTTTTTTTTGCACTAAGTGTCATCCCATCATCCCACAATATGTAAATTTTTAGACACTCTTAATAAAGAACAGGACTTGTTAAGAAATTTTTATTTCAAAAGTAACAGCAGGTTACCAAAATATCAAGAAGATTAAGAAATACTGCAACATAAATGGAAAAATTAAAAAGTTTTAAAAGTGGATAAGGCAGAATTAATAAATTGTATAAAGTCAGAAGAACCTGACATAGTACTAAAAGAAAATAATCACCCGGTCTATTTTGAATCTTGAAAAATACCTATTCACATTCTACCAATGGTAGTTGCAAAACTAAAGAAAATGGTAGAACAAGGCATATTGGAAAAAGTTACCCAAAGTGGTAGCACTGGGGCTTCACCAATTGTTGCGATATGAAAGCCCAATGGTGATTTGAGGATATGTGGGGATTACAAAGTAGGTGTAAATTGTTAGATATGCTCTGATACATTCCCTTTATCCAACATAGAAACAGAAAGTCAGGAATTAGCAGAAATTAAATACTTTGTCCAGACTGACCTGAAATCGGCATATAACAATAGAAATTAACAGAAAATTTAAAGAAGTCACTACAATTAATAACCTGATAGGCTTACTAAAATGGACTTGTTTTCTATTTGTAGTTAAGACATCAAGCCATATTTTTCAAAAGGCAATTGAAAAAGTTTTATCAGAGAGGGTAAAAAATATAATCATATATCAAGACAATATAGGCAAAGGTGATTGCAGTAAAGAAGAATTTAAAAAAAAATTAAGTTTTAAACAAATTAAAAAATGCTGGTATGATGATAAATAGCGATAAATGTGAATTAAATTGTGACAAAATATATCGTATTTGGGATACCAAATATCGAAAGGAGGAATTTCACCAGACAATAAACTGATAAATAAAATATCGGCAATATCTACACCTAAAAAAAAAAAAAAAAAAAAAAAAAAAAAAAAAAAAAAAAAAAAAAAAAAAAAAAGAAAAGAAAAAAAAAGAAAGAATCCTTTTTGGAATTGACATAGCAAATATCTACCGAGATACAGCAACATAATCAAACCATTTGCAGAATTACAGAAAAAGAATAAAAAATTTAAATGGACTCAAAGGCAAAATATAGTTTTTGAAAGTTTAAAAAGGCACTAATAAGAAAACTATTGCAAAAAATCTTTGATCCATAAAGAGAAATGACATTGACTATGGATAAAGAACCCACTGTTAATTTTATCTCAAGGTCATCCAATGTACCTGTTGAGCTGAAGCTAGCTACTCAAATCTTGAGAAAGAAGTGTTAGCAATAGTATGGAGCACAGAAGTGTTTGTTAGGATGAAATTTTTGTTAAAGTCAGATCAATCAGTAAACAAATTAATTGAACACACAGTATCAGAAGAAAAAGAAAAGCCTAGTCATTGAACCAATTTAGAAGAGCAGTATTAGAATCTAAAAGAGTTTATTCAAGCCTTGCGGTAAATCTAAATGTTTTCAATTCAAAACTTGCAAGCATTTGTATCTTTCCTTATATACTGACCTTTCTATAATTTCCAAGATTGTATCAAATTGGTAAGCTTGGAATGTAGGAGTTCTGTTGCATTTTATCATCTGGAAACAAAAAAAGAACATTTAGAAAAAAAAAAAAAAATTCAAAATTCTTTTCCAAAATCAAATTTTTTTTTATTGGTTGAATTATAACTTAGATTTGATATGCAAAAGTCAGATTTATTTCTAGGTCATTTATTATTTATGGTCTTTTTAGACATGGTTTTACACAACAGATATTTTTATATTTCAACTACTGATAAGTCATCCCAAATCCTTTGCTGAACAGATTGTATGTTTGGTTTCACTGACATTTATATACGATATGTGCTTTTCTTTTTTTGTTTTAATCAATTCATCCAAAGTAAGGTGATAATGCCCCTAAGACGCAAGGGGAGTGGAAGAAGAAATTTTCTGAACAATGTAAAATCTGTTCAACCCTTACCTCAATCACTGAAGAAGTGTAAGTTTTAAACAAATTATTGAAATTGGTCAAGAGTGAGGTGATCTGCAAGAAGATTTTCCTTTGGTTCCAAACTTTTCTGAAATAGGTAAAAAAAAAAATTATGATCAATAACACTCAAATCCGATTTGTTGATATACTGTTATAGTTGAACACACCTATTCTATAGTTAATAGACTCTCCCATCTATAATAAGTAGGAGTAGTAGTTGTTGCTCAGGGAGTTGTTCAGTCAGTCGATGCCGGATGACAGTTAGTCGGATACTAAAGTATCAGCGACCACAACTAGATTTCTCTGGGTCATACCTATTATATGAAGTTCCTAATGTTTTGTATGTCGAACCTATTTTAGGACCAA
The DNA here is from genome assembly GCA_903632075.3 of Acanthosepion pharaonis. NCBI lineage: Eukaryota > Metazoa > Mollusca > Cephalopoda > Sepiida > Sepiidae > Acanthosepion > Acanthosepion pharaonis. Next base: position 115,241 of record CAHIKZ030005157.1, on the reverse strand, counting down.
CTTAGTACAAATACAAGCCTCCACTGTGAAATCACTCCATAACATATATGTAGTTATCAAATTTGAACTTTAATCACTACGGGCCAAATGTTACATTTTTTGCCACCCATTGTATCCAATAAGTCACATACAAAATAAAAGCTAATATTCATTACATAGCACTTATTTAAATCTAAAATCTTATTATATATGCACTTGTCCCTCCCTTTGTTATTTTGCATGACTTTTTCAACCTGCCAATACCACATAAATAATGGACTATTTTGTTTTGATGGCATAGAAAAAGGGGAAAAGACACTACTTGATTTCAGTGAGAATATGAAGGACAGAAAGACAGGAAGATAGAAGTGTAGAGAGTGACTCAGATTAAACTGATAAGAACAGATACTACACTTTGGTCTTAACCAAATAGCTAAGAAGTGATTGTATTTTCTTGCTGCCCCATGCTTGTAGGATGTGACACAAATCCAGTTTAATGTGGGGAGCCCAAGCACATGCACACGGGCCGGGTTAGAAAATAGCCCAGCCCCCAGAACTATCAATTGCACTGGCATCAATATTACTACCAACCTCCCCTCTTTAGTGCAATGAGGGACGTACTGCTGTGGGCAGCTGTTTCCTGGTAGTGGGCACCTCTCAATAATATTTTCAGTTGCCCTCTGAAAACAGAGACAAAGCGAAGAGATGAAATGCAATTTATCCACCTGAAAGCAGATACTACAGTTTTATCCCAGCTAAAAGGCCAAGAAGTGATTGTATTTTCTTGTTGTTCCATGCTGGCAGCATGTGACACAAGGTCAGTTCAATGTGGGGGAGATGAGTGTGTGCACCTGGGCAGGTCCCAAAATAGTCCAGTCCCCACAACTGTCGATTGCACTGGCATTGCTATTACTACCAATCCCCCATCATTGAGATCATGACTGATGTGAACGTTGTTATTATCAATTTGGTTACAGAAGCATCATCATCAGTGCCATGACATCCTTATGTTTGGGGTATTTATTCAGCTTGTTTTGCGCAAACAGGCCTATCCCTTTTGAGGTCAGACTACAGCAGATGGACATCTGCTGTAGTCTGACCAAAGGCCAAGAATCTAGGGTGACTGCGATAAAAGCATCATTTTTCAAAATGCCCCGTATTGAATGACAGAAACTAAGTAAGGTAATCACCAAAAATCTAGTTAACATAAATAAAATAACATTGTCTGCTAAATTATTTTTAAATCATTATTAAGAGAAATGTTTGTAAGATTGGAATTTGGCTATAAAGAAAGAAAGAATTAAGGGAAGATAAAAATGTTTAATGTCTCCTGCCAATACCTCATAAATAATGGATTATTCCGTTTTGATTGTGTGGAAAGAGAGGAAAAGACATATCAGAGACGCTGCTTGGTTTCAGTAGAAAAATGAAAAAAAGAAATAAATAAGAAAGAGAAATAAAAGCGTTTAACATCTGTTTCATTGAAATGGAAAATAAATTTTCATTTGTACCCCCTTACTTCTTAAAATAACGACCAGCATTCATATTTATGATTGTTATTGCAATATTTTGTAAAAGTTGCTCAACTCAAATACTTAGCGATGCGATAAGGGGAATTTCTACGGATATTTTATAATCGTAGAACTTGCCACGAGCTTATTCAATCATTAACTTAAAGGTTAAGACTTAAAATTCATCAGAAAATTTAAATTGGAAAAACATGAAATTTTCACAGGTCTTCCTAGTTATCATTATTATTCTTTGACTAATATTTTTGCCTTTTTTTTATTGCTTTTTATGAGTCAAATAGTCAAGTAATTTTTACATTCTATGACTAATAACAAAAAATGTGACATCAAACTCAGAAGGATGCCTTCCAAAAGTGAAACAAAGTATAAAGGAACAAGAAAATTTCTCTAGAAACAAAGATGCTAAAATACCATATAATGCCAATCCTTCTATATGGCAGCAAATGTGGGACAATTCCCCCCCAAAATTAAGAAGAAGATTCTACAGCAGGATTTTTCCTATTTTTTAAATCAGTTCATCCTAAGTAAGGTGATAATGCCACTATGATGCAAGGGGCAAATGGAAGTGAAAGAGAAGTAAATGACTTTAGAACAAGCCAGAAACCCAATCCTAAACAAGAAACAAGGGATAAACCTCGACTCCTATTCAAAAAACTGGGGATGAGAAGACCACAGACAGAACATGTAACTAGCAAGGAAGTTTTAAGGAAAATAGAAACAGAAAGGAGACTTACAATTAGAAAGACAGGTTGAAATTTTTTTATGAGGAAAGAAGGCTTGGAGAATTAGACATTAAAGAACATACAGAAGACAAATGGGACCCAGAAGAAAGCAGTGAATGACCCCGACCTTAGAAGCTTGTGTAAAGAGAAAAGAAATTCACAACATTCTGAATGACCTAAGGAAAGTTGGTTGGTTGATTTTGTTTAGCGGCATATCAACACCTCTATGAGTTATTTAAGGCCGAAATCTAAATATTTTGAACATAATTTTATGGCTTCAACTAATTATATTTTGAACGCAGTTGTATGCCTTCGACTACAGATATTTTGTACATAATTTTATACTTTCAGTTGGTTGGTTGATTTTGTTTAGTGGCATATCAACACCTAAATATCAAAATATTTAGATTTCAGCAATTTTAATACAATTTTATACTTCTGGTTGGTTGATTTTGTTTTATGGTTTATCAACCTCTACAGTTCATTTAATGCTGAACTCTAACTATTTTTAAACAATTTTATGCCTTCAACTACAGATATTTTATACTTAATTTTATACTATCAGGGTAAATATATGTTTTTTAGATATATAGTTTGTAGATAATAAAATGTATTGTTGGTAATTTTTTTTCAATGGGTTATTTAATGCCGACAAGATTTTTAGGATAGGTTCATATAAATAGAATATGTATTCTTTGTAAGAAATCAGTTTGTAGATCAGCTTCCATTGAAGTATTTTTGTAGAAAGTCTGTGATTTGGTTTGTTTTGTGCCATATCAACACCTCAATGGGTTATTTAATGCCAACAAGATTTTTAGGATAGGTTCATACGAATAGAATATATATTCTTTGTAAGAAATCAGTTTGTAGATCAGGTTCCAGTGAAGTATTTTTGTAAAGAGGGTTTTGTAGAAAGTCTGTGGTTTGGTTTGTTTTGTGGCTTATCAACACTTCAATCAGTTATTTAATGCTGATAAAATTTTTTTATAATAGATTTGTATGAATAGAACATGTATTCTTTGTAAGAAATCAGTTTGTAGATCAGGTTTTATTAAGATATCTTTTTGTAAAGAGAGTTTTTGCCGAATGTCAAATATATTGCTGCTATTTTTACTATAAGTGCTTTGACCCCAGTTTGTGGGGGGTTAACTATTTGCACCTAGCTAGAACCTAAACAGGTGCTACCACCCCTGTATTGTTGGTCATTTTATTATAAATATGTATTGTTGGTAACTTTACTATCACAATTTACTTTTGATTTTTGCTTTGGGTTCACTCATGGTTGACCTGGAAATAACAGCAATTAAGAGGTGGTTCCACACTCTTCAAAACCTCCAATCTCCTGATTAGAGGCCTTGATTTATTTGATCATCATACCTAGGATGGTGAGGAAGGTTGGCAATTAGTTTGTAGAAAACCACATACAATGACTAAAATACACTAACAAAATTAAAAGACTAAAAATAATTGATATGTAACTGAACTTACTCTGATGCTATTTGGTACTCAGAATAAAGTTTCTGAGAATTTGGACGACAATAATCCAAAATCAGTGACTCTGCCTTTTTGCAATTCTCTTGGAGGCGACTCCTGAAAAAATAATAAGGATTAATATAAGAATTCCATTCCTAACATCTATGGTAATTCTTGTGACAAATAAACAGTTTTTGTATGGATGTATATAACTAATTAAAAGAAGAAGTAGAAAGAAGTAATAAAAAAGTATAAAAAATAGTACAAAAGATTTTAAAAAATGAAAAAAAAAGTACAAAAAATAAGAATTATAGCAATACAAAGAATATTAAAAAATGAAGTAAAAAAAAAAACAAAATAACAAAAGAGAAGTCAAAAAAGAAAAAAGGTAAAAAAAGAAAAGAAAGTACAAAAGAGAAGTCAAAAGTAAAAAAAGAAAAAAGGTAGAAAAAAGGTAAAAAAAGAAAAGAAAAAGTACAAAAGAAAAGAAAAAAGTAAAAAAAGAAGTCAAAAAAGAAAAAATGTAAAAAAAAAGAAAAAGTACAAAAAAGAAGCCAAAAAAGAAAAAAAGGAAAAAAAAGAAAAAGTACAAAAAAGAAGCCAAAAAAAGAGAAGTCAAAAAAGAAAAAAGGTAAAAAAAGAAAAGAAAAAAGGTAAAAAAAGAAAAGTACAAAAGAGAAGTCAAAAAAAAAGGTAAAAAAAAGAAAAGAAAAAAGTACAAAAGGGAAATCAAAAAAGTAAAAATGTAAAAGAAAAGGAAAAGAAAAAACACAAAAGAGAAGTCAAAAAAAGTAAAAAAAAGAAAAGAAAAAAAAGTAAAAAAGAAAAAGTACAAAAGAGAAGTCAAAAAAGAAAAAAGTAAAAAAAGAAAAAATATAAGTAAAAAAAAAAGTGTAAAAAGAGAAGTCAAAAAAATGTAAAAAAAAGAAAAAAAAAAAAAAAGAAAAAATGAAAAAGAAAAAGGTAAAAAAAAGAAAAAGTACAAAAGAGAATTCAAAATGAAAAAAGGTAAAAAAAGAAAAGAAAAAGTACAAAAAAGAAGTCAATAAAGAAAAAAAAGAAAAAGGTAAAAAAAAGAAAAGAAAAAAAGTAAAAAAAAAAAAAAAAAAAAAAAAAAAAAAAAAAAAAAAAAAAAAAAAAAAAAAAAAAAAAAAAAAAAAAAAAAAAGAAAAAAAGTAAAAAAAAAAAAAAAAAAAAAAAAAAAAAAAAGTAAAAAAAAAGAAAAAAGTAAAAAAAGAAAAAATAGAAGTAAAAAAAAGTAAAAAAGGAACAAAAAGAAAAAGAAAAAATGTAAAAAAAGAAAAAAAAAAAAAAAAAAAAAAAAAAAAAAAAAAAAAAAAAAAAGGTAAAAAAAAAAAAGAAAAAGTCAAAAGAGAAAAAAAAAAAAAAAAAAGAAAAGAAAAAAAAAGAAAAAGTACAAAAGAGAAGTCAAAAAAGAAAAAAGGTAAAGAAATGAAAAAGTACAAAAGAGAAGTCAAAAAAGTAAAAAAAAGAAAAAGATAAAAAAGAAGAAAAAGTACAAAAGGGAAGTCAAAAAAGAAAAAAGTAAAAAAAAGAAAAAATAGAAGTAAAAAAAAGGAAACGAAAAAGTACAAAAGAGAAGTAAAAAAAAAATGTAAAAAAAAGAAAAGAAAAATTAAAAAAGAGATGTCAAAAAAGAAAAAAGTAAAAAAAAGAAAAGAAAAAAAATATTAAAAAACGAAGTAAAAAAATGAAAAAGAAAAAAGGTAAAAAAAAAAGAAAAAGTACAAAAGAGAAGTAAAAAAAAGTAAAAAAGCAAAGAAAAAAAAGAAATAGTCAAAAAAAGAAAAGAAAAAGGTAAAAAAAAGAACAAAAGAGAAGTCAAAAAAAAAATTTTAAAAAAAAGTAAGAAAAGAAAAAGTACAAAAGGGAAGTCAAAAAAGAAAAAAAAAAGTAAAAAAAGGTAAAAAAAAAAAGAAAAGAAAAAGCACAAAAAGGAAGTCCAAAAAGAAAAGAAAAAAGTAAAAAAAAGACAAAGTACAAAAGAAAAAAGGTAAAAGAAAGAAAAAAGGGTAAAAAAAGAAAGAAAAAAGGGTAAAAAAAAAAAAAAAAAAGGGTAAAAAAGGAAATTAAAAAGTACAAAAGAGCAGTCAAAAAAGAAAAAAGGTAAAAAAAGACAAGAAAAAAGTAAAAAAAAGAAAAGAAAAACTACAAAAGAGAAGTCAAAAAAAAAATAAAAAAAAAGAAAAACTCAAAAAAAAAGAAAAGAAAAAGTACAAAAGAGAAGTCAAAAAAGAAAAAAGTAAAAAAAAGAAAAGAAAAAAGTAAAAAAAAGAAAAGAAAAAAGGTAAAAAAAAAAAAAAAAAAGGTAAAGAAAAGAAAAAAAAAAAAAAAAAAGAAAAAAAAAAAAAAAAGAAAAAGAAAAGGTAAAAAAAAGAAAAAGTCAAAAAAAGAAAAGAAAAACGTAACAAAAAGAAAAGAAAAAATTAAAAAAAGAAAAGTACAAAAGAGAAGTCAAAAAAGAAAAAAGTAAAAATAAGAAAAAAAGTACAAAATAGAAGTCACAAAAAAGGTAAAAAAAAGAAAAAAAAGTTAAAAAAAGAAAAGAGAAAAGGTAAAAGAAAGAAAAAAGGGTAAATGAAAGAAAAAAAAGTAAAAAAAGAAAGGAAAAAGTACAAAAGAGCAGTCAAAAAAGAAAAAAAAGGTAAAAACAGACAAGAAAAAAGGTAAAAAAAGAAAAAGAAAAAGTACAAAAGAGAAGTCAAAAAAGAAAAAGGTAAAAAAAGAAAAACTACAAAAGAGAAGTCAAAAAAAAAGTAAAAAAAAGAAAAGAAAAACTGTAAAAAAAGAATAGAAAAAGTACAAAAGAGAAGTCAAAAAAGAAAAAAGTAAAAAAAAGAAAAGAAAAAATGTAAAAAATGAAAAGAAAAAATGTAAAAAATGAAAAGAAAAGATGTAAAAAATGAAAAGAAAAAATGTAAAAGAAAGAAAAAAGTTTTTGTATGGATAGAAGTAGAAAGAAGTAATTTAAAATAAACAAAAAGTTTTAAAAATGAAAAAGTAAAAAATAAGAATTATAGCAGTACAAAAAATATTAAATAAAGAAGTAAAAAAAAATAAAAAAGAAAAAAGGTAAAAAAAAGGTAAAAAAAAAGAAAAGTAAAAAGAAAAAAAAAAAAAAAAAAAAAAAAGTAAAAAAAGAAAGTCAAAAAGAAAAAAAAAAAAAGTAAAAAAAAAAAAAAAAAAAAAGAAAAGAAAAAAGAAAGAAAAAAAAAAAAAAAAAAAGAACAAAAGTCAAAACAAAAAAAGTAAAAAAAAGAAAAAAGTACAAAAGAGAAGTCAAAAAAAAAAAAAAAAAGGTTCAAAGAGAAGTCAATAAAAAAAAAAAAAAAAAAAAAAAAGGAAAAAAAAAAAAAAAAAAAAGAAAAAAAAAAAAAGTAAAAAAAAAAGAAAAAAAAAAAAAAAAAAGAAAAAAAAAAAAAGTGCAAAAAAAAAGAAAAAAGGTAAAAAAAAGAAAAAAAAAGGTGAAAAAAAGAAAAAGGTAAAAAAAAAAAAATTAAAAAAAGAAAAAAAAAAAGTAAAAAGAGAAGACAAAAAAAAAAAAAAATTAAAAAAAAAAAAAAAGGTAAAAAAAAAAAAAGGTAAAAAAAAGGAAAAAGTACAAAAGAATGCAAAAAAAAGAAAAAAGTATAAAAAAAGAAAAGAAAAAAGGTAAAAAAGAAAAGTTGTATGGAAAAAAAAAAAAAGAAATAATAAAAAAATATAGTACAAAAGTTTTTAAAAAATAGTACAAGTTTTTAAAAAATGAAAAAAAAGTACAAAAAATAATAATTATAGCAGTACAAAAAATATAAAAAAAAGAAATTAAAATAATGAAAAAGAAAAAAGGTAAAAAAAAGAAAAAGTACAAAAAAGAAGTAAAAAAAAGTAAAAATACAAAAAAGAAAAGTACAAAAGAGACGTCAAAAAAGAAAAAAGGAAAAAAAAGAAAAAGTACAAAAGAGAAGTCAAAAAAAGTAAAAAAGTAAAAAAAGAAAAGAAAAAATTTAAAAAAACGAAAAAGTACAAAAGAGAAGT